>ONZH01030211.1:0-290626 GCA_900303285.1 Rhinella marina
GTGTGCAGCCAAGATGGCGGTCGCTGCACTACATGTCCCAGCCAGCAGCCAGGAGGAGGCCAAAAAAAAGGTCGTTGTAGCCCTTAGAAGGAGCGTTGGGTTCTTTGTGGATGATTCCTGCCTAACCACATTCTAATTTCACGGCCTAACAGTGTGCAGCCAAGTTGGCGGTAGCTGCACCACAAGTCCCAGCCAGCAGCCAGGAGGAGACCAAACAAAAAAGGTGCTTGGGTTCTTTAGCCCTTAGAAGGGCTGTTGGGTTCTTTGTGGGTGATTCCTGCCTAACCAACATCTAAATTCAGGCCCTAACACTCTCCCTGACAGACTGCAGCTCTATCCCTAATCTCATGCAGCAGCCAGGAGGAGACCAAAAAAAAGGTGCTTGTAGCCCTTAGAAGGGCTGTTGGGTTCTTTGTGGGTGATTCCTGCCTAACCAACATCTAAATTCAGGCCCTAACACTCTCCCTGACAGACAGCAGCTCTATCCCTAATCTCATGCAGGCGGCGTCTGACGTTCACCGCCATTCCGTGTCATGGTAAAATTTTAAGTGCTTCACCTGCTACCTCAGTCTCACTTGGTCACTCTGGGTTCACCGCCATGCTGTGTCAGGGTAAATTTTTGGGTGGTTCACCTGCTACCTCAATCTAACTTGGTCACTTGTTGGTGTCACCACCACGCTGTGTCAGGCTTATGCCTGCGTCGTGGGGCAGGGGATAGGACAGCAGTGCCAGCATGGGCAGTGGTGTCACCCGCAGGCGGTGATGGACCTTCGTTGCACCTAGTTGGGTGCTTTCCTAACATGTGCCAGCACATGTGCCTTGCCCATCTTGGTCTGGGTCAGCACAATTGTCTTGAGGGTCACCTCAAGGCTGTTGGCCAGAATGTGGGGTAATGGTACGATTAGGCAGCCTCAGAGGCATCCATGCATGCTGCCCCTGCTGTTTCCTGTCCACTTCCGTGGTGTTTCCATCATTTTCTGAGATTTCCAGGTTTTCACCCAGCCTGCCCTAGGCAGAGCCTTGGTCCCCTGCAAAAAATGCTCGAGTCTCCTATTGACTTCAATGGGGTTCGTTATTCGAAACGAGCACCCGAGCATCGGGAAAAATTTGACTCGAATAACGAGCACCCAAGCATTTTAGTGCTCACTAATCTCTAGTAATATCTTTTTGTTTGAAGCCTGAAATGTAGCAAAAGGTTGAAAAGTTCCAGGGGGCCGAATACTTTCGCAAGGCACTGTATACACAACACTGTTGTGTTGGGTAAAAAAAAAAATAAAACTTCCTTGGCGAAGTTGAAGTGGCCAAAAAACAGTTAATAGGTTTTTTGCGGTTGTTCATTTTAACTAAGTATTTTTGGCGTCATTTGCCATCCAAACAGAAAAGCGTGATATTGTGCTAACGTAGTCAGTGAAGTTGAATTGCCCAAAAAAGAGTTAAGACGTGGTTCTGGGCTCGTTCCGTTCCTTTTAAATCGATAGTCCCAGCGCCAGTTGCTGTAAAAAAAAAAAAAAAAAAAACAAAACAAAAAAGGTTATATTTTGGGTTGTGTTTTGGGAAAACACCGCACTACTCATGCTGCTGCCACCTCCACACGCTGTGTCCTAGCTGCCGCTACCTCCAAATTATGTAATTGTGCTACTCTGTGGCCTACTCATGCTGATGCCGCCTCCACACGCTGTGTCCTAGCTGGCGCTACCTCCAAATTATGTAACTGTGCCACTCTGTGGCCTACTCATGCTGCTGCTGCCGCCTCCACACGCTGTGTCCTAGCTGCGGCTACCTCCAAATTATGTGATTGTGCCACTCTGTGGCCTAGTCATGCTGCTGCCGCTTTCACATGCTGTGTCCTAGCTGCCGCTACCTCCAAATTATGTAATTGTGCCACTCTGTGGCCTACTCATGCTGCTGCCGCCTCCACACGCTGTGTCCTAGCTGCCGCTATCTCCAAATTATGTAATTGTGCCACTCTGTGGCCTACTCATGCTGCTGCCGCTACCTCCAAATTATGTAATTGTGCCACTCTACGTTATGTTGCATTTAAATTTTTATGACTGCTGCTGCCTCTCCCAGGGTATGTCACTGTACCAGTCTGTCTCATTAAAATTAGTACGACTCCCGCTGCCTCTCCCACTCTGTGGCCTTGAAATGTATTCGACTACTGCCTCTTGCAGATGCTGTTACTGTGCCACTCTGTGGCCTTGAAATGTATTCGACTGCTGCCTCTTGCAGATGCTGTTACTGTGCCACTCTGTGGCCTTGAAATGTATTCGACTGCTGCCTCTTGCAGATGCTGTTACTGTGCCATTCTGTGGCCTTGAAATGTATTCGACTGCTGCCTCTTGCAGATGCTGTTACTGTGCCATTCTGTGGCCTTGAAATGTATTCAACTGCTGCTGCCTCTTGCAGATGCTGTTACAGTGCCACTCGTTGGCCTAGTAAATTTGTCCGACTGCTGCTGCCGCCTCTTCCGGGGTCTGTCATTCTGCAACTCTGTGGCCTCAAAATTGATTTGAACTTTTTGGTACGTTCTGTAGTCATATTCCATTATTCATAGCTCAAGTATACAGGAAACCCTGTTTGTTTTGAACACTCGAATTTTTAAAAGTAAACGATTCCGGCCCCCCGGGACACTCAGCGATGAGCATGGGGGAGGCAAGAGGCAGGGGCTCCCACAGGTGGTAGCTCAGCTCCCTGCAGACTGCCAGCTCGATCTCAAGATGGAACTCCGAGCTTTCTTGGCGTACTGTGTCAATACTGACATTTTGCCACAGTTGAGGCAAAGCTGGAGCCTTCACTGCACCTCCTCTGTCTTACGTTCCTGTCCGCTGGCATAACCAGCCCTGAAACTGATAAGAATATATACTACAGTTGATCTTAACCAAAAGGCCGAGAATTCTTTTTTACGGTCTGCTCTTCAGGGTATGTCACCATGCCACTCTCTGGCCTGATGATGCTACCGCCACTGACTCCACATGCCGTCTCCTAGCTGCCGCTACGTCAAAATTATGTAGTTGTGCCACTCTGTGGCCTCCAAATTGTACTACTACTTCCACTGCTGGTGCCACTTCCAGGGTCTGTCATTCTGCCACTCTGTGGCCTACTCATGCTGCTGCCACCTGGCCACACTGTCATCGTGCCACTCTATAGTCTGCTGATGCTGCTGCCACTGCCATCTCCACGCTCATCCAGAGGATGTGGATTGTTAGCGGACACTTTCTGTTTTAAATTTCCTCACAGATAAAAATGGCATGTGGACAAGTCTGGGGAACGTGGTGGCCATAACCCCTTGCTCGCAGTTCGCTCCTCCGTAAACAGTTCATGAACCCGTGCCACTGAGTTCCGTGAGGTGCGGCATATTGCCCCATCTTGTAGGCAAAAGAAAGGACATTTTTTCTACTGCAGCATCACTGTTGAAGAACTGCAAGCAGTCAATCAGCCAACATAATCAGCCGTGCCCAATGATGTATAGATGTGAATGGGGACCACTTTCAGCATCTTTTGTGACTTGTGGGTAGTTAAAAAAAAAAAAAATCCACTTGTTCGTTTATCATGTCATACTATCAGTGGAGGCGGGCTACTGTTTCGTGGGCCACCTTGTATTATGTAATTGTATGTTTTGGCCATAAGTACCAGTAAAGATATGGTTGGCAGGACCACCCTGTTCCTCTCTCTTGGTAGGAGTTGGCTGGTCCTGCTTCTGGCCAGGAGAGTCAGTTCCTGTCTAGAGACACAGTGAGGAGAGGAAGCACACTACAGAGCTCCTGCTCCTGTAAAGGATTCTCGAGAGAGAAGAACAAAAGTCATCCTCAAGCAAATACTTGGGAAATCAGACAGAAGAATGAACAACTGAAACCTGCATAAAAGACACTGTTGTAAGGTGAGGGACTAGGGCTCAGACATCCACCCAGACTACTACTAGGCGAGGTTACAATTCAAGTCTAGACCTGATAGTGGATATCTACACTCACAACTGTTAAGTGAAAGCCATCCAACCTGTCTCTATACTCTTTACTGGTGTCAGAAATTGAACTTCAAGCCCACTGCAAATAAATGTATCAAAGTTATAAGCTGCACTGTACCGATCCCCAGGAAGCAATGGCCGGAGGGTGTCCACCGTGACACAACACTTCATCAGGGCCATTACCAATCCCATCCTCAGCACCGGCTCCTCAGGGACTCACTGCACATCCTCTTCCAAGGCCAGGGATGTCACGTTCATCTGTCACATCACCTAGGTGTGGCTCAGTCCTATTCAAGTAAATGGGACTGAGCTGCAATACAAAACACAGACAATATTCAATGGACAGCGTTGTGCAAGCTGCAAGGAGGCTCCAGTGCTCACAGGAATGCTGGAGTTTCCTCAAACAGCTGTACCGGGAGTCGGACCCCAACAATCTGATATTGATGACCTACCCTGAGGATAGATCACTAATATCCAACTCCTGGAAAGCAACTTTAATGCAAATGGCCTATAAAAGTCAAAAGAGGTAGCGAAAAAGACAAGTAGTAGTAAGTAGTGTTGAGCGAGCATGCCTACACTCGGGTCCGCTCGGTGTTCGGCCGAAAAAGATGAAGTTTTGATTGGTACTACTTTGGGGTACATTTGCTTTTTTGATCACGTGGTATTAAACTTTTTGTGAGGCAAGAGGAAAAAACATGGCTGTTTTTGCCTAGTGTTTTTTAAAAAAATTTTACAGCATTCACCTGGGGAGCCATCTCATGTAATATTTTTATAGAGCAGGTTGTTACAGACGCGCCGATACCCAATATGTCTACCATTTTTATTTTTGTTAAATTTTACACATTAGATTTATTTTTGAACAGAATAAAATCTTTTTTTTTGTGTTGCCATTTTCTGAGAGCCATATTTTTTATTTATTTTTATGGCGATTGTCTTAGTTAGGGTCTCATTTTTTGTGGGACAAGATGACGGTTTGATTGCTACCATTTTGGGTTAAATATGCCTTTTTGATAGCCTGCTATTACACTTTTTGTGAGGCAAGAGGGAAAAAAATGGCATAGTTTTTTTTAAAAAAATTTTTACAGCAATCACCTGGGGGGGCCATCTCATGTAATATTTTTATAGAGCAGTTTGTTACGGACGTGTAGATACACAATATGTCTAACATTTTTATTTTTGGAAAATTTTACAGATTAGATGCATTTTTGAACAAAACAAAATATTTTTTTGTGTTGCCATTTTCTGAGAGCCATATTTTTTTTATTTTTCAGGCGATTGTCTTCAGTAGGGTCTCATTTTTTGCGGGACAAGATGACGGTTTGATTGGTACCATTTTGGGATACATATGCTTTTTTTTTTATCACCTGCTATTACACTTTTTGTAAGGGAAGGTGACCAAAAAATGGCTGTTTTAGCACTGTTTTTTTTTTATTGCGTTCACCTGGCGGGGTGGATCATGTGATATTTTTATAGAGCCGTTCAATACGGACGCGGCGATACCTAATGTCTTTTTTTTTTTTTTCACTATTTTTTACAATTTTTTTTTTTACTTTATTTTGTGAAATGGAGGCTTTTTTTAACTTGAAACTTTTTTGTAAAACTTTATTTTTTTCACTTTCTTTTTTTACACTTTTTTAACTTTTGGGGTCTGATCTCCTTTACAATGCATTACAATACTTCTGTATTGTAATGCATTGGCTGTACATGTAATACTCAATGTAATACACTTACAGCCTTCTGCCTGTGAGATCCTGGGGGCTGGATCTCACAGGCTTCTGTAGATGGCAGCCGGATGCATGTGCCGCGGTCAGCACTGAACATGAAGGGTTAATGCACTGGCATCGGTGCGCAGCCCCTGCACCCACCCGATCAGCGCGCCGTAGCACATGTACGGCGCTGGTCGGGAAGGGGTTAAGTATAGAGAGTGCCACCCATCGCATGTGCCGCATCGCATGTGCAGCGGTCAGCGCTGAACATGAAGGGTTAATGCACTGTCATCGGTGTTTTCACCGATGCAGTGCATACAGCAGGGGTCCGGCTACTGGGCACAGCCGGACCCCCGCTACTGATCGGGCGGGCGCAGCTCCTGCACCCACCCGATCAGCGCGCCGTAGCACATGTACGGCGCTGGTCGGGAAGGGGTTAAGTATAGAGACTGCCACCCAGTTCTGGGGTCACTTTGTAGGGTGACCGTGCACATAGATAGAGATGGGGGTGTGGAAGTCTAGAGTGGATCCAGGAAGCCTTAGGGCTTCGCTATCCCTGTTTGTGTTTGATGGTAGTAGCCTTATCCTGACAGTATACTTGTACTGCCCTCCCCAACTGTTAAGCTGTGAAGTAACCAGCAATCCTACAGTATGAACACTATAGCCTTCTCCATGCTTACCAAGCACAGCGCCGTACATTGTATAGCGACACTTCAGAATGGGTTCCCAAAAGTGAAAGTAAGTGCACCACACAAGTGTGGCCACCCTACATTCACCACTCCAGTTGCTTGCAATTTCGTGAATTTATTGGGCCAGACAATTAATTGTACATCAGTACGAGGGTGCCAGTGTCCAGGTGTCTGAGAGCCATGTTAGTGCTTGAAAAAGGGCATAACAATGTAAGCCCAAAACGTCGTACTGATGTACAATTAATTGTCTGGCCCAATAAATTTACGAAATTGCAAGCAACTGGAGTGCTGTCTGTATTTTCTCTTTCTATTGAATAAATGGATCCCAAAGTGGAGTGTGGGTCCACTATTGATCGTGCACCCAGGAAAGCCAAAGCACTCGATGAGTGCTGTAGCCCCTCTGTATTAAACACCCTACATTCACCACTATGGAGGTTCCAAAAATAGCCGAGCACAAGTTCGGATATTACCGGCAGTCCCACAGTGGTGAATGGATAGGTGGAAGTGCATGCGCGGTCCCTCTTCATTGACTGCTATGGGACTTCCAAAAATAGCCTGGCGCTCAGCTAGTTTCTGAACTCACATAGCTTTAAACAGTGGCGTACAAAGAGAAGTAAGGGCCCCACACACAGGACAGAAGGGTTTCTGCCTAAATCCTTTTCAATTACCCTTGGGCCATTTTTCCACTGCCTCATTTGATAAAAATTGTTCCTTTAGAGGGTAGAGTCCTGATCAAGTTTTCTCTCCCAGTAGAAGAGGGGATGATCCCAACTAAGACTGGGCCCCCTCTTGCCCTGGGCCCCATAGCAGTCGCATGGTCTTCCGCTATGGTAGTTACGCCAATGGGTTTAAATGGTGGATGTCTGCTCTTGCGTAATGTGCTTTCCTTCATTTCAGATTCACATTCTGGAAATAGTAGCGAGTTCCAGAGGTGGGACCAGCCCCTGACATTGATGGCACATTCCAGCGTTATGCCATCAATGTCTAACCCCTTTAAGGTTAAACATTGCTCCTTACTCCGTACTGTTCACTCCCCCTTTGTGTAGAAAATACGCAAAGTTATTGTTCAATCCATATTCCCTTTTCTGCTTGCACCTAGTAATCATGAATGTGCAGCGCTCTAGTGCACAATGTGGCCGTGTACCTCCTGTAATACAGCAAAATTTGCATCTGAACCCCATTATCACTCACTAAATCACAGCCACAACTCAAGATAACATAAATCCAATCTAAGGCCGCGTCTAGCACTTCTCCCGTCGGCTCTTTCATACCAGTATTTAGAAGTAATTTGTCACCATGACTGGAGTGGATTATCTGATGATAGGTACACAGGCAGTTGCAATTGTGCAATTACTCCTCTGCCATTTGAAAAACATGTAATAGCCCTGGGTTATAATCACTGATCAAGCTCTCTCATGGGTGAGCGGATTAATAGTACCTAACCGTTTTTCATTGCGCATATTGGGATTGCCTGGATATAGCTTAAATATATCAAGGATTAAAGCAGATCACTACAGAGAGGATTGTCTGTGGAAAAGCAAAAAAAAAAAAAAAAAGCAAAAAGAAGTGTATGGTGTTTCCTCTCTGTTACAGGTGCAGTGAACTTTTTTACAATCCTGACTCTTCATACTGTATTTCAAGAACTGACCTTAAAGGGCATCTGTCAGTAGATTTGTTCCTATGACACTGGCTGACCTGTTACATGTGCACTTGGCAGCTGAAGACATCTGTGTTGGTCCCATGTTCATATGTGCCCACATTGCTATGAAAAATGATTTATTTATATATGCAAATGAGCCTCTGGGAGAAACGGGGGTGTCATTACTCCTAAAGGCTCAGTTCTTTCTGCAACTGCCGAGTCCTCTGCAGTTTATTAACAGTACCAGTCATGATCACATTTACACTCCCTGGTCCTGTCAATTAAAGTGCAGAGGTAACGGCAGATGTAGAGAGAGCAGAGCTTCTAGGTGTAACGGCAACTCCCCAGTTTCTTCTCAGCAGTGCGGACACATATGAACATGGGACCAACACAGATGACTTCAGCTGCCAAGTGCACATGTAACAGGTCAGCCAGTTTCATAGGTGCAAACCTGCTGACAGATGCCCTTTAAAGGGGTTGTCCAAGGTATTTTTTTGTTCTTTGTATGTTGCTAACTTGTCAAGTATAACAACTTTCCCAAACACTTTGTACTTCTAAAGCTGCTGGTTTCTCAGATTTCACTGAGGGTCACATGACCTGTGGATGTCAGCTTATCTCCCTGCTCTGTGATGTTTCGTGCACAAGCCTCAGAGATCAGATAACAGTCTGTACATGAGATGTCACTGTGCTGGCCACACCCCCTGCACTGCTGGGCTGCTATCTGCTCTCCCTGGATTCCTTCAGATAAAACATTAACCCCTTCAGCCAGAACACTCTGAGGGCTCAAGGCTTTACAACAGGCTTTACACTGCAGGCAGTGAGGAGACAAATGCTGGGCACAGGAGCTGACAGAGGAATTGTATTGCACAAGAACAGGTAGGGGGGAAGTTCCTGTGTGTATCAGCATTGTCATTGTACAGCTGGGACTTGTAGTCCTACACATACAACATGCTGCTGAGTATCCTAGAAGGCAGACATGTCACTCAGGGCAGCTCTTGTATTCACTCTCTTTGCAGAGCAGGGGAAGGGGCAGAGATTGTTATTATTGCAGGTAAACAAAGGCCAGAAGAGAACCAGGGAAATGAGGAAATATAGATTTTTTTTTGCCTAAAACTTTCTTAACTTAGGGCTTGTTCACACATCAGTTATTTCATCAGTTATTTCCATCAGTTATTGTGAACCAAAACCAGGAGTGGAGGCTCCACAGATATAAAGTATAATGAAAAGATCTGCACCTGTTCTGTGTTTTTTACTCGCACCTGGTTTTGGCTCACAATAACTTATGGAAATAACTGATCAAAAAACTGAAGTGTGAACAAGGCCTAACTTATAAATTGCTGCCCATCAGATTTACAGTGCTATATATTTTTTTCATAACTCGGACAACCCCTTTAATGGTTTACTTTGCCTTGGAGTAAGACTCAACCGTTCCATCTATCATAAGCTACAGCTGAACAGCCAATCCGAGGCTCAGGTAAAAGGCTAATTAGGGTGCTGATAGGAGAATCAATCAGTGAGAGTCTCACACCTAGCACCCACTGCTCAGTTGTTCACGGAAGCAATCTCCATCCCGTTACTGGACATGTGCTGAATGCGCTCAGGAGTAGGGGTGAATAGTTTTTACTGCCTGACCTGTCTCTCACAGCATCGGGGGCATGGCATAGGAGATAGGGAGTGAAGCCTCTGGGTGCAACTGGGTGCAACTAGGTGCAACGGCACTTCCCTCATTGCTGGGGGTAAGTTGCATATTATAAAAAGCCTTTTTTCTACAGATTGCTCGCACATCAGACTCTCTGGAGCCATGTTCCTCACAGACGAGACAATTTCTGGTCTTAAGGCCCTATGTAGCAGGAGCTCATGGAAATGCTCCCCGTCTCCTCATTAGCCTACCTGGCTCTCCCTCCTGACAAGAAGTTAGACCTACACAGTCCAATCAAGGGGAGTGGGGAGGAGAGTGGAGTGATACACTATCTGGGGTATTGCACGTGCAGAATGACTAAAATGAGGGCACAAACTCACTTTAGATCAAACAGTGGGAATATGGAAATGGAAATACTGTACATGGCATCACCAATGTTACCTACTAATTCAGCTTTCTCCCTGTGCAGCAAGGGAATGCGGTGCAAGGGTAAAGGAACATATACAGTAACTAAGTATACAAAAACGCAAGTAAACACCTAAGATATATAAAGTATTGCTCCTACAGTGTGATCATTGCATTCAACTGCACATTGGGGGAGGGGGCCTTCACACAGTGCTGTTTTGATGCCTCCTCTTTGGCCAAAACAAGAAGTGGACATGGAAAAGAGGAGCAGTAATAAAAGTTCTTCCTTTTTACTTTTCCACTCTTTAAGATCCATTCCTGGCTTTGTGAACATGGCTCTTTTTGTCCCAAACCCAGCACTATACAGATAAACCATCAATAGGGCTACAGGTGGTGTTATATGGTATTCTAAGTTTTATATTCTTTCTTTTACTGGATATTTAAGTACTGAATCTAACATCTACCTCCTACTGACTTTTAACAAATATTGTACTCAATGCAGAAAAGAATGAAGCAACACAAACTAGAGACCATAACTGAACATCCTGGCAGCAGAAATTTGGAGCTGAATAGGAGTCATGGAACACTGTGTTAATGATCAAAGTACATTTAGAAAATGCCTCCCTTACTAATCCTGAAATACTGTAGTCATGACATTTAATGAATAAGTCATAAATGTTTATGAATCCCTCAACTTGAACATTCAGTTAATTAGAACCATCATGAATATCCCATAAATTGCATCGCTCATAAAATGAGTTTCCTGCATTCATGAATAGTTCATAAAGGTTTAAAAGGTAAATTTGTGGATATGTGTCATTGACAGACTGCAAAGACATATGGACAGATTTAACTTACATGACCTCCTCACATCAAGATGGCTCTTGAGCTGGTAATGTCATGTATCAGGATAGGGAGGGGTTTAAACAACATCACTGGGCCTAAACATGTCACTGGTACATTATATATAATTGTGTAAGCTGACATGAAGAATATGAGAGAAATGTTCATCAACATGCCCAAAGAAACTTGAAATTATGTTAATAAGGTGAATTGGTTTGTTTTTTGTTCCCAAACTTAATCACAAAGATACTAGTTGACCATAAATGGTCTAACACTCCTGGGACCAAACCTTCTGATTTCAACTGGGTCAACCAACAATCTAAGGCCAGGTTAAAACCATTTTTTGGTCATAGATTTGAGGTACACGTTTTTACTGCATACTGCAAAAGGGCCTTGATGCAGATTGCGAGCATGTGTATTGTGGTCAAAATATTGAGTAAAACCTTATGTAGCCTGGCTTTTTTTCATTTTGAGAGTTACGGGTGTCAGCACTTTGTGTGGTGTACTTAGAAGGTACTGGACAACCCACCTGATTTAATAGTATGATTGCGACCAATAGGCATCCTACAGAAGCTTTATTTTTAGACAGTTATAATACCAAGTATCCATGGTTACATGTTCTTTGATTGGGCACAGTATGCCTAGTAGTTGAAGTTCACTCTAGGTTTATGCTTGAATATCTAGAACTAGAGATGAGCGAGTAGTATTCGACCGAGCCGGTATTCGATCGAATACTACGCTATTCGTCATACTCGATTTCGATCGAGTATAACGGCGATGACGCACTTAAAATTCGTTTCCCCTCCCACCTTCCCTGGCGCTTTTTTTACACCAATCACTATGCAGGGGGGGTATGACAGGTCCTCGGAGCACACTGGCATCACGAGAACGGCGTCTACATGCATTGGCTGGAAAAACCATGTGACCTCGAATCATAAAAACTCAGCTCTTCCTGCTCGTTCGCATATGCTGCATGAACGTAGTCAGGGACAGAGGCCCGAGCAGGGAGAGACAGGCTTTAGCTGTATGAAAGTCAGGCAGGACCCCAAAAGTATATAACAGAAGCTCAGAATATCGCATTTACCACCATATATACCGGCTACCAGCGGACAGGAGAGTGATTGACAGCCCTTATCAGGGCTACTATACTGCACGGTATATAGCTTATTCTAACTATATACACTCTGCACAGAACGGCTGCTTTATTGAGGGATAGCTGCTGGAGTAGGGACAGAGAGAGGCATTAGTGGTGTATTAGCACCTATATACAAAACTATATTTGGCACTACTGTTGTGCGTTCTGTGTGCCAACAAAACCCTGTTATATACCTGGTGTGTATACGCACCATTTGACCTTCTGGCAGTATACGGCTGTATACGCCAAGTATTTTTCTAAAAAAAAAAGTATATTTGGCACCACTGTTGTGCGTTCTGTGTGCCAGCAAAACCCTGTTAATATACCTGGTGCGTATAGGCATCTATTGACCTTCTAGCAGTATACAGCTGTATAGCCAAGTGTTCTCCTAAAAAATAAAGTATATTTGGCACCACTGTTGTGCGTTCTGTGTGCCAGCAAAACCCTGTTAATATACCTGGTGCGTATAGGCATCTATTGACCTTCTAGCAGTATACGGCTGTACAGCCAAGTGTTCTCCTAAAAAATAAAGTATATTTGGCACCACTGTAGTGCGTTCTGTGTGCCAGCAAAACCCTGTTAATATACCTGGTGCGTATAGGCATCTATTGACCTTCTGGCAGTATACGGCTGTATACGCCAAGTATTTTTCTAAAAAATAAAGTATATTTGGCACCACTGTTGTGCGTTCTGTGTGCCAGCAAAACCCTGTTAATATACCTGGTGCGTATAGGCATCTATTGACCTTCTGGCAGTATACGGCTGTATACCCAAGTGTTCTCCTAAAAAATAAAGTATATTTGGCACCACTGTTGTGCGTTCTGTGTGCCAGCAAAACCCTGTTAATATACCTGGTGCGTATAGGCATCTATTGACCTTCTAGCAGTATACGGCTGTATAGCCAAGTGTTCTCCTAAAAAATAAAGTATATTTGGCACCACTGTTGTGCATTCTGTGTGCCAGCAAAACCCTGTTAATATACCTGGTGCGTATAGGCATCTATTGACCTTCTGGCAGTATACGGCTGTATAGCCAAGTGTTCTCCTAAAAAATAAAGTATATTTGGCACCACTGTTGTGCGTTCTGTGTGCCAGCAAAACCCTGTTAATATACCTGGTGCGTATAGGCATCTATTGACCTTCTAGCAGTATACGGCTGTATAGCCAAGTGTTCTCCTAAAAAATAAAGTATATTTGGCACCACTGTTGTGCGTTCTGTGTGCCAGCAAAACCCTGTTAATATACCTGGTGCGTATAGGCATCTATTGACCTTCTAGTAGTATACGGCTGTATAGCCAAGTGTTCTCCTAAAAAATAAAGTATATTTGGCACCACTGTTGTGCGTTCTGTGTGCCAGCAAAACCCTGTTAATATACCTGTTGCGTATAGGCATCTATTGACCTTCTGGCAGTATACGGCTGTATACACCAAGTATTTTTCTAAAAAAAAAAAAAGTATATTTGGCACCACTGTTGTGCGTTCTGTGTGCCAGCAAAACCCTGTTAATATACCTGGTGCGTATAGGCATCTATTGACCTTCTGGCAGTATACGGCTGTATACGCCAAGTGTTCTCCTAAAAAAATACATATTTTACAGAACGCGTGGCAAAAAAAAGGTAAATGCCTGAAATACGGAGGGCTAGCGCAAAGGGACGTGGACGGGGGCGCGGAAATGCTGGTGGGGGCACAAACCGCGTTGAAGCCAGTGGGGATACAATGCGTGCTGATGAGGGGCAGCCAGCATTCCGCTCATCCAGCATCCCTGCCTTTATGGGACAGTTAAGCGGGGGGCGGGTTACACCGCTGTTGAGGCCTGAGCAGCGTGAACAGGTGGTGCATTGGATAGCCGATAACGCTTCCACTCACTTGTCCACCACCCAGTCATCCACACAGTCTCACTCTGACCCTCCTTCCTCCCAACCTGGCCAACAGAGTCATCCCACCCTTGACCCCTCCCAGGAGCTCTTTTCGGGTCCTTTTCCAGATGTGCTGCAAGAATCCCAGGAGCTAGCAGAGGAATTTGTTTGTAGTGATGCCCAAACACTTGAGTATCCGCCATCTCCTGGTGATGTGGACCCGGAACCAGCATCTGTTATCATGAGCGATGATGATGAGACGCAGTTGCCATCAAGGGAGGCTGTTGGAATGTCCAGTGGGCAGGAGGAGGAGCAGAGTGAGGAAGTGGAAGAGGAGGTGGTGGACGACGAAATGACCGACCCCACTTGGCCAGGGGTGATGTCCAGCGGGGAAAGCAGTGGAGAGGTGGTGGTCTGCGCAGCACCGAAAAAGGCAGCAAGAGGCAGAGGGATGTCCAGAGGCAGGGGACAGTCCAGACAGAGAAGGCAGGCCACAGCCAGCAGGGCCGAAGCTCTTCCCGGCAGCAGGCAGTCGCGCGAAGCTCCCCCATCGAGGCCTCGTACTTCTGTGGTGTGGAGATTTTTTAATGTTTGCGCGGACGACAAACTGAGCGCAGTTTGCGCACTCTGCCACTCAAAACTGAGTAGGGGCTCTGAGAAGAGCAATCTGACCACCTCAGGCATGCGGCGTCACTTGGAAGTCAAGCACTGGGCTGAGTGGGAGAGAGCAAACGCAATACAACCTGCGCCCGGTCTTGCTGCCACTGCCTCTTCCCCTTTGTTGTGTGCTGCCACTGCGGTCCAGACCTCCAGCCAGGACACCTCCACATCTGCCTCTGCCACTTTGGGGCCTTCTCCTTCAGCCTCCCCTTCCCCCGCATCTTCGCCTGCACCTTCATACTCCTCGTCCCATCAACTGTCCATCTCGCAGGCGTTCGACCGCAGGCGGAAGTACGCCTCGAATCACCCCCAAGCCCAAGCCTTAAACTGCCACATCTCCAAACTGCTGGCCCTGGAGATGTTGCCGTTTAGGCTTGTGGAGACGCAGGCCTTCCGCGACCTGATGGCGGCTGCCGCTCCTCGCTATTCCGTCCCTAGCCGCCACTACTTTTCCCGGTGTGCCGTCCCCGCCCTGCACCAGCACATGTCGCGTAACATCAGGCGGGCCCTGAGGTACGCAGTCAGCGCAAAGGTCCACTTGACCACCGACTCGTGGACAAGTGCTTGCGGCCAGGGACGCTACATCTCTTTGACGGCACACTGGGTGAATGTTGTGGAAGCGGGGACAGGGTCGCAAACAGAGATGGCCTACCTACCACCCCCGCCCAAGATTGCCAGCATGGGTTCTGATAAATCTTCCTCCTCCTCCTCCTCCTCTGCCTTAACATCACCCTCAGCCGCTAGCTGGAAGCGTTGCAGCACTGGCGCGGGGAGACGTCAGCAGGCGGTGCTTAAGCTCATCAGCTTGGGCGACAGGAAGCACAGCGCCCCAGAGGTGAGGGACGCCATATTGCAGCAGACGGAGATGTGGCTGTCGCCGCTGCAGCTAGGACCAGGCATGGTCGTGTGCGATAACGGCCATAACCTGGTGGCGGCTCTGGAGCTTGCCGAACTCAATCACGTACCATGCCTGGCCCACGTTTTTAATTTGGTAGTCCAAAAATTTTTAAAGACTTACCCCAACCTGGCAGAGCTACTGGTGAAAGTGCGGCGCTTGTGCGCTCACTTTCGGAAGTCAACTGTAGCTGCTGCTAGCTTAAAAAAACTCCAGCAACGCCTCCATTTGCCTGAACATCGGCTGTTGTGCGACCTGCCCACTCACTGGAATTCCACCTATTCCATGTTGGCCAGGGTGTGTGAGCAGCAGAGAGCATTAATGGAGTACCAGATGATGAATCCACGCGTGCCTCCAACTCCAACCACGAGTGGCCATGGATGGCAGACATATGCGATGTATTGCGTATCTTTGAGGAGTCCACCAAGAAGGTCAGCAGCGAGGACGCTATAGTGAGCCTAACCATCCCGCTCCTATGCGTCCTTAAAGAAACGCTCATCGCAATAAGGGAGAACGCATTGCACACAGAGGAGACGGGGGTAGGAGGAGACGCAACGGAGCTAGACAGTCAGACCACACTTTTGTCTGCTTCTCGGTGGCAGTTGCAGGAGGAGGAGGATGAGGAGGAGGACGACGTGGAGGTGGCTGTGGAAGAGGAGGAGGATGCTGGCGGCGAGGGTAGCAGTCAGGCTGTGTGCGTCCCATTGGTTCAGCGCGGATGGGGCGGAGAGGAGGCGGAAGAGGAAGAGGAGGAAATGGCAAATGATCCTTCTGGTGGGGGCAGTGACGTCATGCCTATTCAGAGTCTGGCACACATGGCTGACTTCATGCTGGGCTGCTTTTCCCGGGACACAACGTGTTGTCCGGATATTGGAGAACAAACTATACTGGGTCTTCGCACTCCTGGACCCCCGGTATAAAGATAACTTCTCCTCTTTTATTCCGGTAGAGGAGAGGACGAATCGATTGCTGGAATACCAGAGGGAACTTGTGCAGAACATGATGGAGATTTTCCCACCCACCATCGCTGGCGGCAGAGAGGACAGTGTCTCCCAGAGTCTGACAACATCGATCAGGCCCACAGCCACCAGGGGAACACTCTCCAAGGTGTGGGACACGTTCATGGCACCCCCTCGTGCAACTTCCATCACTGCGGGGCCCACTATCAGCAGGAGGGACAAGTATCGGCGGATGTTGCGGGAGTACCTGGCAGACCGTACCCCTGTCCTCCCCGATCCCTTGGCGCCCTACACTTACTGGGTCTCCAAGTTGGACACGTGACTGGAACTGTCCCTGTACGCCTTGGAGGTGCTTGCCTGCCCTGCCGCCAGCGTGCTATCAGAAAGGGTGTTCAGCGCAGCCGGGGGCATTATAACCGATAAGCGCAGCCGCCTGTCAACCGACAGTGCCGACAGGCTGACGCTAATCAAAATGAACAGCAAGTGGATTGACCCGGACTTTGCTTCTACAACAGTGGAAAGCAGCCAAAAGTGAAGTGCCATCTGTATGAAGTGCCATTTCCTCCTCCTCCTCCTCCTCCTCAACCGCCGTAGAATTGCTCCATTAAAAAAAAAAAAAAAAAAATTATTATGGCTCAGCTCTTGGGCCTTAATACAATTTTAAGAGGTCTCCAGCTTTTGGGCCTTAATACAATTTTTAAGAGGTCTCAGCTCTTGGGCCTTAATACAATTTTTAAGAGGTCTCCGCTCTTGGGCCTTAAAACAATTTTTAAGAGGTCTCACCTCTTGGGCCTACAAACAATTTTTAAGACGTGTCACCTCTTGGGCCTACAAACAATTTTTAAGAGGTCTCACCTCTTGGGCCTACAAACAATTTTTAAGAGGTCTCACCTCTTGGGCCTTAATACAATTTTTAAGAGGTCTCACCTCTTGGGCCTTAATACAATTTTTAAGAGGTCTCAGCTCTTGGGCCTTAATACAATTTTTAAGAGGTCTCAGCTCTTGGGCCTCCACACAATTTTTAAGAGGTCTCACCTCTTGGGCCTTAATACAATTTTTAAGAGGTCTCAGCTTTTGGGCCTCCACACAATTTTTAAGAGGTCTCAGCTCTTGGGCCTTAATACAATTTTTAAGAGGTCTCAGCTCTTGGGCCTCCACACAATTTTTAAGAGGTCTCACCTCTTGGGCCTTAATACAATTTTTAAGAGGTCTCAGCTCTTGGGCCTTAATACAATTTTTAAGAGGTCTCAGCTCTTGGGCCTCCACACAATTTTTAAGAGGTCTCACCTCTTGGGCCTACAAACAATTTTTAAGAGGTCTCACCTCTTGGGCCTTAATACAATTTTTAAGAGGTCTCAGCTCTTGGGCCTCCACACAATTTTTAAGAGGTCTCAGCTCTTGGGCCTTAATACAATTTTTAAGAGGTCTCACCTCTTGGGCCTTAATACAATTTTTAAGAGGTCTCACCTCTTGGGCCTTAATACAATTTTTAAGAGGTCTCCGCTCTTGGGCATCCACACAATTTTTAAGAGGTCTCACCTCTTGGGCCTTAATACAATTTTTAAGAGGTCTCAGCTCTTGGGCCTCCACACAATTTTTAAGAGGCCTCACCTCTTGGGCCTCCACATAATTTTTTCGAGGTCTCACCTCAAGGGCCTCCATATAATTTTTTCAAGGTCTCACCTCAAGCTAACTTTGCGCACTCATTAAAATATCTTCACAACAAGGACCTAAGAGCCCTCGATGGGAGAGCTTTGTGTGGGGGCCTGTTATAGGGAAGAGATGCGGCCCTGCGGGCTCTAGCCTGCCTTCTCCATAAGCCTCTGGCCACCCCACGGCCTCTTCCTGCCTTTTGCGGTCCTACGCATCCCTCAACATCCCCACTGCTTTACCTGCTAGACATGACACTGGGCCAGGTCGGGTCACTGACTTCGTCATACTCAACCACCTCCTCTTACACTGCCTCACTTTGCTCCTCCTCCGGCCCACCCGACATACCAACAGCCTCCCTTGCTGGCAACTGTGTCTCATCATCGTCCCTAATCATTTTACACTTTAGTGCCTGTTCCACACCACCATCAGCTAGAGATGGAGCTTGCTCCAGTGTTTGGGCATCAGAACAAACAAAATCCTCAGATAGCTCCTGCGATTCTTGCAGGACTGGCGAGGAGTCAAAATCAGGTAAGGGACCTGAGAAGAGCTCCTGGGAGTGGGCATGGGTGGGAACACTCGGTTGATAACATTGGGCAGGGTGGGAGGAAGGAGGGTCAGAGTGAGGTCCCTGCAGTTTCTGCAGGCTATCGACGAGACTGGACTTTGTGGACTTGACTGGCTGGTGGACAGATTTAACAAATCTAGAAGGAGAAGGAGGGGTTTGCCGAGCTGTCTGTAAGGGTTGCGGAAATCCTGACAGAACCAAGGCCCAAAACTTGGGTGGGGGTAGCAGGTTTGCCCGTCCCCGCCTCCACAACATTCACCCAGTGTGCTGTCAGGGAGATGTAGCATCCCCGGCCTCAAACGCTTGTCCAAGTGTTGGTGGTCAAATGGCCTTTTGCAGTAACCGTGTTACTCGGGCGTGGATGATGTTTTGGGACATGTGCTAGGGCAAGGCAGGGATGGCACAGAGGGAAAAATAGTGATGGCTAGGGACAGGATACTGATGGATGGCAGCCCCCATCAGGTTGCAGAAAGCTTTCATTTCTACAAGCCTAAATGGCAACATCTCAAGCGCCAACAATTTGGGCATTTTAAGGCTTCTGCATGTGTTTGAGTTGTTTTTACATTTTAAAGAAGACATGTCTGACCACATCTCACACACACACACAATGACAATTAGGGGTGGTGTCTATTTGCTTTCTCCCTTGCCTATGCCATCTGTGGTTGTCATAGGCAACGTGATTTTAAGGGGTGCAGAATTTTTTCTTCTTTTTTGTACAGTTTGGCTTGGGGTCCATGGCAATGTTATATGCACCCAGACATGCTTCCCCTGCTGTCCCAGTTGCATTCCAGCAGTGTTGGCATCATTTTCTGAGGTTTCAGGGTGGACTTGGTGACCTCCAAGTGGTCGAATTGAGATTTCCAAGTGGCGAGCATTTTTTTCCCATAGACTATAATGGGATTCGATATTCGGTCGAATAGTCGAATAACGCGGTCTATTCGAATCGAAATTCGAACTTTCGAATATTTCACTACTCGCTCAACTCTATCTAGAACATTACTTGAACAGTCTTTAACATTAAACAATTATACTGTAGCAAGTCACTGTTAGTTCCACAGGGACCTCTGGTCGGGTTAGTGTTGTCTTCACAGAGACTTCCAAGACAGGGTTAGTTTTACACCACTCTCTGGAACCCAGTTTAACCATTCTTTCAAGCACTCTAACTTCAGTCAGCAGCGGTCCAGCTCCCGGCACCCCCATGAATCAGCTGTTTGAAGGGGTAGCGGCACTCATGTGAGTGTTGCTTCCGCTTCAAAATTAACTGTAGAACAGTGGCAGCAGCACTGCAACTTCTCGGCCCCTTCACTTGAATAGGACGAGCAGTTGTAATTACACAGCACAACTTTACAGTACAAGCCAGGCAACACAGGTAATTTTGAAGTGGAGGCAGTGCTGGCATTAGAGCATCTGCCCCTTCAAACAACTGATCGTCATGGGTGCTGAGAGCTGGACCCCTGCCGATGTGATATTAATGACCAATGCTGAGGATCGGTCATCAATATATTTGCACTGCACAACCCCTTTAACTTCATAGATGCTTAATATAATTTAACTTTAGTTTGCATCACAACATACTGTACAACATTCAAGACAATTCTTTCTGTCAGCAGAAGAGCACCTCTACATACACCTGATTCTTTTCCTGAGCCCTTCTTCAATCGACCTCTTCTATCAATCCTGTACAGGTCATTCAATCACAGAACTTAAACAATGAGACCACACTACAGCCCTCAGGGCAACCAGTTTATGCTAGACACTGCTCAACAATTGCTCTTAGTCTTTGTAGCCTCATCCTCAGGTAAGGTATGAGTCTACAATAATGCCTCCTGGGCTTTCCCCCAGACTGTCTTTTTTCACAGCCCCAGTGGACTTCCTATAACTGACTTCTTACAAGGTCGACAAATCCCACACTGCTTCAGAGATATCCTGACAAGTTATCCCTTCCTGTAGCCCAGCATTTCAGTCCGGTACTCTTATTTGGAAATTATTCTGCAGTTAGCTCACAATTTTCTCTCCAGTGATGTTCAGCAGGACATTACAAAGCGGCACCTAATGGGCCGAAACCAGTGGGCTTCTTTACTGGAGGAATTCAAGTCTAAAACAATACAGGCGAGGCATAGGGCTGGCTTCTCCAGTCTCCTCCCTGGCAGAAGAAGGGTTTGATGCTGAGGAAAGGCCTGAGCTAGCTGTTCCTCTCTCTTTCTCAGAATGCTGGTACCTGGCCAAAGGCTGGGTGATCCAGGGTCTGTGGAAGAGTATTCCTGTCTCAGTGGCTTCTTGTGGTCACTCAATAGTCTGGCAGAGTCTCCTCTTCTAAGCATTGTTCCCTAACTGCAGAACACTAAGGGCTCTGACTGCTCTCCTTATATACAGTTTCTGGCTAAACTAAAAACTTCTAGTAGTATGGGTTGGGTGGAGAAACTCCTCACAAATACAATGTTACATCTCCCATCTCTCATAGACTTTAGGCATTAGAGCTTCAATGACATCAAATTCACATTTACTTAGCTTAGCAAACAGTTTATGGTCCCTTAATTTTTGGAGGACCTTTCTCACATGTATAACATGAGAAGACCAGTCAGGAAAAAAAACAAAATGTCGTCGAGATACACAACAACAAACCTACCCAGGAACTCTCGGAAAATGTCATTTATGAGATTTTGAAAAACAGCTGGGGTATTACACAACGCAAAGCATATCACAAGGTATTCAAAATGCCTTTTAGGGGTGTTGAACACTGTTTTCCATTCATCCCCTCCCATATTCTATCAACTTATAGGCTCCTCCAAGATCAATTTTAGTGAACCACTGAGCCCCAACAATTTGATTGAACAGGTCAGGAATGGGAGGAAGGGGGTACTTGTTTTTGAACGTGATTTTATTAAGTTCTCTGTAATCAATACAGGGACACAAGCCTTCATGTTTTTTGCTCACAAAAAAAAAGAATCCACCTCTCATGGGAGACAGACAATTGAATATGTCCTATCCTGAATATAATCTTTCATAGCCTGGCTTTCAGGCCCAGAAAGATTAAAAATTCAGTCTTTGGGAAATTTAGTACCTGGGACAAGCTCATTGCGATACATGCGATAAGAGGGCAAGATTTCAGAGGCCTCTTTGGAAAACACATCCTGAAAGTCCTTAATAAACTCAGATAGTGGTCTTTCCTGTAGTTCAAGACCAGATAGATAAGCAGTGATTGGAGCACTGAGAAACCGGAATAGGTTCAGGTAGTTTACACCACTAGACCCAAGGCTAACCCAAAATTAAAATTAACAAAATTAGCCACGAAATTTAGAGCAATAATCTTCCACTGGTTGTCTGCCTTGACATAAGGAAAGAAGCTGACTTTCAGAGTAAGCTGCCTTATCTACCTCATCATACATGAGGCCTAGAGCGGAAACAGAAAATAGTTCAGGAAAGTTGGGCGATAGCAAGAACTCCCACTCCTGAGGGTTCCCCTGAAGCAGAGACGTAATGATGCATACTCTCTGTGCTTCCGTACCCGATGAAAGTGGTCTAAGATGGAAATACAGTTTACAGCTCTCAAGAGGGTTACAAAATGTTTACAGTCACCTGAGAAGCCGTCAGGGGTCTTAACCTTAGGCATTCCTAGTGAGAAGCTGTGGTAATAGGGGGGGGGGCTGGTCTGGTGGGACTCTTGGTGGGACCTCTCTCCACTGGATCCAGAACCAAATGGGTAATAACCTCCATCTGATTGGCCAACATTGCCGGTGATAATGTAATGCTGTAGGTAGGGACAGACAAGGGCAGTGAACCCTAACCTAGAACCCATACTGCTTTCCCTACCTACTTGCAGTATAAGCCCTACTTGGCAGAACCGCAACTGGACAAATATTTTCGTCCTGAAGATTCTTCTGAAATCTTTGTATGCTAACGCTACGTACGCATCATATAATTTGTACACTAATGCTAGGCATTTGATAATTTGTACGCTAATGCGTACATATTTAGTTAAGTAGCGTACTTTTACTGTATATTCGTTCTTTGTGTGGGCCTAGACAATAATACGCTAAAGCTTCAAACGCACTGTACACTCAGGCGTAAGTATTCGCGAGAATGCTCGCATAACACGAGAGAATAACAAATGATTTGTACACAGCTTCGACCAAATAGCTTCGTATTAAGTACAAATCTTTTAAAAAATTCGGCGAACATTTAGCGAAGCGAATTTTGGATGATTCGTTCATCTCTAGTCTCTACTCTAAATAAATACAGAGATGCAAACACCGACAAACACAAAAACAGAGTCATACGGCAATGAGCTAGAACCAGACGGGTTATGCAGTACCAAACAAAAGACAGAAAGTGGTCAAAAGACAAACTGAGATCAGAACCAGACGGGCTGCACAGTACCAAACCTGTGAGACAGAGAATGGTCAGAAGATAAGCCAGGGTAAGAAGCACAGAGGAATCAGTAACCAAATGCAAGAACAAGGGACCTAGCTAGTGAGATAAACAATACCATCAATGTCAATAGTGTATGGCCACAAAGAGATTTAAACAGAGTCCCTGGATCAGAATCTGATAGTTCCATGACTCAGTGCTCCATTAGTCAGAAACACTAGTAGAGCAGCTGAGCAATCAGCCGACTGAACAATTGGCCCAAGGATGTGGTTGCGTCACCAGGCGGCGTAGCTCAGCAGCACTTCTCTCCCGATGCAGCCGTACTGAGGCTGAGGATTGCCCTGATGGAGCCCATACAGGTCAGTTTATTACAACAAATTTGTATACAGTGTATTGCATATGTTAACATAAATTAAACATGTTTATGTTATGCAGTTTTTTTTTAATCAAAGAGAGGGGTATATGATTCTATTTTCCCGACAAGGCTGCATTGGCTGTGAAAAACCTTGTATAGAAGGTGATGTTATCAAATATATCTCTACCTCCACTACCAAAAACTGGAGCAGTAATTTAGGCAAGGACAATAAAACATCTTTCATGGACCAAAATGGTTTATTCCATAAATAGTAAAAAAAAAAAAAAAAAAAGATAGTTATTTTATTCACACAGATTTCATTGTATTCATTGTGTTGCTTAGTTACTTACTTAGATCTGGAAAAGATTTAATGGACATTAAACATATGCTTTCTTGTCATGGGTTGCAGGCTGCATACAAATTGCTGAATTTTGACATGAATACCTTTTGACTTAAATGACCATTTCTTCAAGACTCAGCTTTCAACAAACAAACATACTGAAGCCTGTCTAGCTATGTGTGGGGAAGAGATCATTACTCATCCTCAGATCTTGTGCAGTGCACATCACCATTAGCAACTGGAAATAGGAAACTGTAGAGGAGCATGGCAGACAAATCTTTTGCACAACCGGAAGACATTCTGAGAACACAGGTCATTTATCAACTGCTGTAGCCCTGATTTCTAATTAGTGCCAAGAGAGGAAGTGACATGTTGGGGTGGCATGTACAGTAGATATGGGAGGGTGGAGGAAGTATCTAGCAAAGTGTCTGTCAGGTGAGGGATTGGTTGCTGCAGGAGAGCATATAAAGCAAAGGACTCCTTTCCATGGCTAACATGGTTTTCTCTTCACCGATCTATCCTTAACTAGCAAGATCCCCATCCCCAGCAATCACATATTCTAGGGAATGAGTAGGGTGTCATGACCAAACTTCTCAGCTTCTTACTATGGCCCTCTTGAGGTTCTTGAGAGTATTTTGGTGTTCGCTTTCAGGTTTTCTGATCCTCTTAAGTGCAGCATGTGACCACTGTAGCTGTCACCTGGACCTACATTATGTCATCACTTCTGGACAAGTCAACAGAGACTGGTTGGAATGACCATTATGGTAGTATTCGAGTGGAGAGGGGTTGAACAAGTAAGTATACAGTGTTTTTATTTGATTTCCTGCATTCAACACTTTTTTACATCCTGGACAGCCCCTTACTGTCACGGACATTCCTATGACAGATAATAGGAGGTCTGTCAGATTGGCAACACGTGGTGTAATCTGCCATGTTTTCCCTTTTTGTTGTTGGTTTTTACCACACCCTTTACCCAGGGGCGGTCTTGGCATTTCTGGGGCCCTAAGCGAAGTTATGTCTGGGGGCCCCCCCCCAATGACACCTCACACCCCTGATGACACGGCCTCTGATGACACGCCCCCCCAATGACACACCCCCTACACCTCACTGGAGGGGGGGTCAAGGTTGCCCACAGCCTATGGCGTGTCCCAGACTCCCAGCTCTCTATTGGCTGGGCTGCAGGGGCGTAGCTAAAGGCTCATGGGCCCTGGTGCAAGAGTTCAGCTTGGCCCCCCCCCCGCCTAATACAGCGCCCCATACCTCTTACATCCAGTATAATACAGCGCCCCATACCTCTTACATCCAGTATAATACAGCGCCCCATACCTCTTACATCCAGTATAATACAGAGCCCCATACCTCTTACATCCAGTATAATACAGCGCCCCATACCTCTTACATCCAGTATAATACAGCGCCCCATACCTCTTACATCCAGTATAATACAGCGCCCCATACCTCTTACATCCAGTATAATACAGCGCCCCATACCTCGTACATCTAGTATAATACAGCGCCTCATACCTCTTACATCCAGTATAATACAGCGCCCCATACCTCTTACATCCAGTATAATACAGAGCCCCATACCTCTTACATCTAGTATAATACAGCGCCCCATACCTCTTACATCCAGTATAATACAGCGCCCCATACCTCTTACATCCAGTATAATACAGCGCCCCATACCTCTTACATCCAGTATAATACAGCGCCTCATACCTCTTACATCCAGTGACGTCTCCTCGGATGTAGATCTTCTCTTTCCTCATCTTCTCCTTTCAGACCAGACGCCATTTTTCAGCCATTTCTTATCTCTGCAGTTTGACAGAAAAAAATCTTAGTTTACTACTTTTCCATCATCCTCCCATCTTCTGGACAAATCATCCTACCACCCCCAGTACTGTGCCACTAGTACCACACAGATAGTGCCCTTCAATAATTATTGGCACACAGTGTCCTAAAATAACTGCGCCCAGCAAATACTGTCCCGTAATAGTGTGAACATACCGTCCCCCAGAAATAACTGCGCTGATACTGTGCCAGGGTGCCCCCCACAGTAATAGTGCCCCCCACAGTACTAATGTCCCCACTGTGCCCCAGAAGTAATAATGCTTCCAATGTGCCAGTAAGAAGTGCCCCCAAAATTTCACCCTAATAATGTGCCAGTAAAAAGTGCTCCCCACCCATAGATGCCCCCCAAATTATGTGCCAGTAAGAAATGCCCCAATAATGCGCCAGAAGTTCCCCCCATTGATTCCCCCTCAAAATCATGTGCCAGTAAGAAATGCCCCCAGTGCCCCCATGTGCCAGTAAGAAATGCCCCCAGTGCCCCCATGTGCCAGTAAGAAATGTCCCAGTGCCCCCATGTGCCAGAAAAATGCCCCTAGTGCTCCCATGCCATAAAGAAATGCCCCCAGTGCCCCCATGTGCCAGTAAGAAGTGCCCCCAGTGCCAGTAAAAATGCCCCAGTGCCCCCATGTGCCAGTAAAAATGCCCCCAGTGCCCCCATGTGCCAGTAAAAATGCCCCCATGTGCCCCCATGTGCCAGTAAAAATGCCCCGTGCCAGTAAAATGCCCTCAGTGCCCCCATGTGCCAGTAAAAATGCCCCCAGTGCCCCCATGTGCCAGTAAAAATGCCTCCATGTGCCAGTAAAAATGCCCCCAGTGCCCCCATGTGCCAGTAAAAATGCCCCCAGTACCAGTAAAAATGCCCCCAGTGCCCCCATGTGCCAGTAAAAATGCCCCCAGTGCCCCCATGTGCCAGTAAGAAATGTCCCCAGTGCCCCCATGTGCCAGTAAGAAATGCCCCAGTGCCCCCATGTGCCAGTAAGAAGTGCCCCCAGTGCCAGTAAAAATGCCCCTAGTGCTCCCATGCCATAAAGAAATGCCCCCAGTGCCCCCATGTGCCAGTAAGAAGTGCCCCCAGTGCCAGTAAAAATGCCCCAGTGCCCCCAGTGCCAGTAAAAATGCCCCCATGTGCCCCCATGTGCCAGTAAAAATGCCCCATGCCAGTAAAATGCCCTCAGTGCCCCCATGTGCCAGTAAAAATGCCCCCAGTGCCCCCATGTGCCATTAAAAATGCCCACAGTGCCCCATGTGCCAGTAAAATGCCCACAGTGCCATGTGCCAGTAAAAATGCCCCCATGTGCCAGTAAAATGCCCCCAGTGCCCCCATGTGCCAGTAAAATGCCCCCAGTGCCCCCATGTGCCAGTAAAATGCCCCCAGTGCCCCCATGTGCCAGTAAAAATGCCCCCAGTGCCCCCATGTGCCAGTAAAAATGCCCCCAGTGCCCCCATGTGCCAGTAAAAATGCCCCCAGTACCAGTAAAAATGCCCCAGTGCCCCCATGTGCCAGTAAAAATGCTCCCAGTGCCCCCATGTGCCAGAAGAAATGCCCACAGTGCCCCCATGTGCCAGTAAAATGCCCACAGTGCCCCCATGTGCCAGTAAAAATGCCCACAGTGCCCCATGTGCCAGTAAAATGCCCACAGTGCCCCCATGTGCCAGTAAAAATGCCCCCATGTGCCAGTAAAATGCCCCCAGTGCCCCCATGTGCCAGTAAAATTCCCCCAGTGCCCCCATGTGCCAGTAAAAATGCCCCCAAAATGCCCCCAGTGCCCCCAATTGAGCTCCGGTCGGTGACTGCTACAATAAAAAAAAAAATTAAAAAAAATTAACACTTATACTTACCTCCATGGTGCTGGCAGCGATGCGATGCAGGCCTCTTCCGGCCTGTGTCCCGCGCTGTACGGCTCAGGCGGCGCGATGACGTCATCGCGCCGCCTGAGCCGGCCTCTGAAAGGCTGCAGGCCCAGTGCCTGCAGCCTATCAGAGGAACGGGCAGGGGAGACGCCTCTCCCTCCCCTGCCCCAGTACAATACAGGCATCTGTATCGCCGTCCTGAGGACGGCGATACAGATGACTATGGAGATGAGCGCTTCCACAATGGAAGCGCTCATCTCCCTCTGCGGGCGGTCCTGGGCACCGGCACAAGAGAAGAGCGTGGGGGCCCCCTTGGACGCCGGGGGCCCTACGCTAATGCATAGGATGCGTGGTGCCCAAGACCGCCCCTGCCTTTACCACACCCTGCTGTCATCTTCAGGTTTTCGTATGGATCCAGAGAAAGTCCGTGCTGTATTGGACTGGGATCGACCTGAAAATTTGAAGGCTCTTATGCGGTTTTTGAGGTTCACCAACTATTACCGAAAGTTTATTAAGAACTATTCGACAATAGTTAAATCCTTAACTGACATGACTAGAAAAGGGACGGATGTCTCAGTGTGGTCTGATGCAGCATTGCGAGCCTTTTCCACTGTGAAGGAGTGCTTCTCTTCTGCCCCTGTTTTGGTGCAGCCAGATGTGTCACAACCTTTCATTGTGGAGATTGACGCATCCGAGGTGCGGGTAGGAGCAGTTTTGTCACAGGGTCCGTTACCAGGTAAATGGCGCCCATGTGCCTTTTTCTCGAAAAAACTCTCTGCAGCGGAGAGAAATTATTGTATTGGGTAACAGAGAGTTACCGGCCATTAAGTTGGCTTTTGAGGAATGGCGTCATTGGTTGGAAGGGGCGATTTACCCAATTACGGTATTCACAGATCACAAAAACCTGGCTTACCTTGAGTCGGCGAAACAACTTAATCCAAGGCAGGCCAGATGGTCTTTGTTCTGCACCAGATTCAATTTCATTGTCACGTATCGTCCCGGGATTAAGAATGTCAAGGCGGATGCCTTGTCACGTAGTTTTCCCGGAGGTGGTGATTTTGAAGATCCGAGCCCTATACTGTCTGAAGGGGTGGTGATATCTGCTCTTTACCCTGATCTTAAGGCTAAGGTGTTTGAGGCCCAGGGAGACGCACCGGAGTCTTGCCCCCCTGGGAAATTGTTTGTTACATCTGAATTCCATCATAAGGTGTTTGAGGAACATCACTGTACAGTGCTTGCGAGACACCCTGGGAGTAAGTCCACTGTCGACCTCATCTCTCGTAGATTCTGGTGGCCAAGGCTGCCTAAGTGTGTTGAGGACTATGTGTCAGCCTGTAGTGTCTGTGCATGCGCTAAGGTGACACATACTCGACCTTCTGGACCCCTACTCCCATTGTCCATCCCGTCCAGACCATGGACTCACTTGTCTATGGACTTTATCACTGATCTGCCTAATTCGTCTGGAAAGACAGTTATCCTGGTGGTTGTAGATCGGTTTAGTAAAATGGTGCACTTTATTGCATTGCCTGGACTCCCTAATGCTAAAACCCTTGCACAAGTGTTTGTTGACAACATTGTGAAACTTCATGGCATTCCCACTGACGTGGTCTCTGATCGTGGGACTCAGTTTGTGTCCAGATTCTGGAAGGCGTTCTGTACTCGGCTCGGGGTACAACTGTCTTTTTCCTCTGCTTTTCACCCTCAGACAGACAGAGCGTACTAATCAGAGTCCGGAGACTTACTTGAGATGTTTTGTCTCTGAGAATCAGGAGGAGTGGTCCTCGTTTTTGTCTCTGGCGGAGTTTGCCATAAACAATCGTAGACAGGAGTCCACTGGCAAGTTGCCGTTTTTTGGTGCATATGGGTTTCACCCGCAGTTTGGCACTTTTTCTGGTTCAGATACCTCTGGTATCCCTGAAGAAGAACGTTTTTCGTCATCATTGTCATCTATATGGCGGAAAATTTAAAGTAACTTGTTAAATATGGGCAACAAGTACAAACGTGTGGCTGACAGGAAACGTATGAATGGTCCGGACCTAAGAGTGGGTGATTCTGTGTGGCTGTCCACAAGAAACATTAAGTTGAAAGTTCCTTCTTGGAAGTTGGGTCCAAGATTTATTGGTCCATATAAGATCACTGCCATTATTAATCCTGTAGAATTTCGTCTTGAACTTCCTCAGGCCCTGAAAATTCATAATGTATTTCACAGATCTTTGTTAAAGAGATATGTTGAACCTTCGGAGCCATCTCCCTTGCCACCCGCGCCTGTCATGGTGAACGGCAGTTTGGAATTCCAGATCGCCAAGAATATTGACTCTCGAGTTCTTCGAACTCTTCAATATCTTGTTCACTGGAAGGGTTATGGACCAGAGGAGAGGACGTGGGTACCGGCATCTGACGTGAATGACAGTCGTTTGGTGAAAGCTTTTCACAGGTCTTATCCGGACAAAGTTGGTCCGGGGTGCCCGGAGGTCACCCGTAGAAGGGGGGGTACTGTCACGGACATTCCTGTGACAGATAACAGGAGGTCTGTCAGATTGGCAACACGTGGTGTAATCTGACATGTTTTCCCTTTTTGGTGTTGGTTTTTACCACACCCTTTTCCCTCAGGTGTTCCTGGTATGGTAATTGTCCCTCCCCTATTTATTGCTTCTTCTCCCACTATTCCTTGCGGTTTATAGCTTCAGTGTTGTGGTGGTGAGCAGCAGTTTGGTTTCAGCTGAGATCCTGGACCCTCCATTTCTTCATTGAAAGATAAGTTTCCTTTTCCCTTCTGTGTGTTTTGTTATTAGGCCTTAGGGAGACTCCTGTTCGTCCTTCCTTTTGGAGGAACAGCTAGACTCATTCCTGTCATTAGTTTCCATGGTCCTATAGGGTCAGTTTGGTGTTTAGGTTCCTGTGTATGAACTTGCCTACATTTGAGGCCTGTTCATACTGGTACATAGACAAGATTTGAGCCAGGGTTTCCTGTAAGAGGTTTCCACCTTCCTTCCTTAGTTTCTAGGCCTAATCCCCTTTCCCTCCTACGCTTGGTTTGGTTCCCCCCCACACACACACACACACACCTGCGCGCGACACTTACAGTATGAAATGGTTTCATAGTTATAAATGAAATCTTTTTAAAAGTATGTTTCATGCTTTACCAATGGAAAGATAAAACTTTCAAAAATGATTCTGTACATTGGACTTGGATTTCTCAGGGTTGTAATAGTTACACTTGCAATATACTAATTCACCATATCCATCAGGAGTAGTATCTGTGTATGGCTAAATTAAAGCTCAGACTCGGCAAGATGCTTTTAAAAATGTCCTTGAAATAAATTACCACAGTTTTGTAAGAAAAGTAAGAACACAAGCCCTGAAAATCTTACCTTCTTCAAGCAGCTGGCTCACATACTGTAAAAGGTTTTATGTTGCATACAGTAGTCTTGTGCATTTAGCTACAGTGTAAAAAAACAAACAAAATTCCATCCGTATAGGTTATAAAGATGATTATGTAAGTAAAAGATTAAACACACTTCTGCTCAGTATTTTCACTGTTGAGGGGAACCCACATGTAGTTTTAGATATGAGAATAGGGAGAATGAGGATTTAGACCCAAAACGTTGTAAAAAAAAGATGGCCTCCAAGTATACCCTCTACAAGAAGCTAGAAGCACAGTCTCCACCCTCTTCTTATTTATGAATCATCCTCATCTCTGAAAAGGAAGATGTTGACGTCAAAAGGAACCGCTCACTGTGAAAATGCAGTGTAATCTGCAGGCAGCTTTTTATAGAGCAGGAGGAGCTGAGCAGATTGATGTAGAGTTGTACGGGAAAAGATTCAGCAAAACCTGCAAATTATTCATTTAAATTCCTGCTCATTCTAGGCTTTGAAGTCAAGAAGGTGGTCCTATCAATGATTGACAGCTATCTCTGTATACACAGTCATAGAGGAATGGCTGACAATCACTGATAGTACCGCCCAGAATGAGCATGAACTTAAATTGCAAGTTTTTCAGAATGTTTTCCCAGAAAACTATATATCAATTTGCTCAGCTCCTCCTGCTCTACAACCTGCTGCCTGAAGCTCAGACACCATGTTTAACGTGACAGGTTCCCTTTAAAGGGGTTGTCTGCTTTATTTATATTGATGACTTATCTTCAGGATAGGTCATCAATATCAGATCAGCAGGGGTGCGACTCCCGACATCCCTGATGATCACCGGTTGGAGAGAAGGCCGCGATTGTGCAAGTGCTGCCTTCTCATCACTGTTTACCTGCTCGCCGCCGCAACCGAGGCGGTGAGCAGTGTAATTACATCTCAGCCATCCCATTCACCTCTATGGGACGACTCCTTTCATTCAAGTGCATAAGAAGGAACCGTCCCATAGTGAATGTGATGGCAAGCAGGTAAACAATGAGGAGAATGCAGTGCCTGCACGAGCGCCTTCTATTCAAACAGGTGATCCATGGGGTTTCCAGGATTCAGACCCCCACTGATCTGATATTGATGACCTATCCTGAGCCTAGGTCATCAATATAAATAAAGCGGACAAACCCTTTAACACTCCCTTAGCAGTTGGCATACCTAGCTATCATCAATGGTTGTTATTAAGAGCGTTGTTATCTTTGTTGCTTCTTGTTGTCTCCTCAAATTATGCCCTTCTTTGTTGAATTCCCCATTAAAAGTGCCATGCCCAGGAAGAAGTGGAGCTTCGTCTTAAAAAGATGAAAATAGACAAATTGCCAGAACCAGATGGCATACGCCCCCGTATCCTAAGAGAATTAAGTAATGTCATAGCCATACCCTTATTTCTATATTGACAGGGAGTGTTCCACAGGATTGGCGAATAGCAAATGTGGTGCCAATATTAAAAAACGCTCCAAAAACAGAGCCCGGAAACTATAGGCCGGTAAATTTAACATCTATCATGGGTAAAATGTTTGAAGAGATGCTATCTTGGAGTACCTAAATGAAAATAAGCAAATAACTCCATATCAGCATGGCTTCATGAGGGATTGGTCATGTCAAACTAATTTAATTTGTTTCTATGAGGAGGAAAGTTCTAGACTTGACCATGGCGAATCAATTGATGTCATATATCTGGACTTCTTCAAACACTTGACACTATACCACATAAAAGGTTAGTATATAAAATGAGAATGCTTGGACTGGGAGAGAATGTCTGTATGTGGGTATGTAACTGGCTCAGTGATAGAAAAGAGAGGGTGGTTATTAACAGTACACACTCAGATTGGGTCACCGTCACTAGTGGGGTACCACAGGGGTTGGTACCCTGTTTCTCCAAAAATAAGCCCTACCCTGAAAATAAGCGCTATTTTGCAGGGTTTCTGGAGTAGGCTGTAAATATAAACCATACTCCAAATATAAGCCCTAGATACAGTGATGTTGCATGACATCACTGATGTCACGGACAAGGAGAAAAGGAATACTGTAGCTTTACACTGTGCCCAGGACGGTAGCAGAGATGGCCAAATCCACACACCCAATTATGCGACGCGTCTACTGCATCCCGTGTCATGCTTCCTGAGAGACACCATGCCTCCTGAGAGACACCATAGAGAGAGTACGGTGCCACTGCCAGAGTGGCTCCAGGTTCGCCCCCCCCCCCCGAGTTCGCCTCCCAAATGCAATTGCCTCAGAGAGAATGTGAGAGAGTGCCAGTAACACTCACTGACACTACACCACCAAATAAGCCCTACCCCGAAAATAAGCCCTAATATAAGACCCTGTCATATTTTCAGAGAAACATAATGTAACCCAAAAATGAATGTGCAAGGGTGCCCCCCCACTGTAATAGTGCTTCCCAAAGTCCCAATAGAAACAATTATCTCCCAGAGTGCATAGTGTTAACAGTGCCTCCAATTTGGATAGCCCAAATTGTGCCCATACTAGTAATCATGTTCCCCATAGACTCCAATACTAATACTTCTCTTTATATAGAGAACACCATATACACACCACACCATATAGATGACACCCTATACACACACACACACCGCACTATACAGAGGACACCCTATATACACACACTGCACTATAGAGAGGCACCCTATACACATACACTGCACTATATAGATGACACCCTATACACACGCCGCACTATAGAGAGGACACCCTATACACACCGCACTATACAGAGGCACCCTATACACACCACACTATATAGATGAAACCCTATATATATACCGCACTAATCAGAGGACACCCTATACACACCGTATTATACAGAGGCACCCTATACACACCACAATATATAGATGACACCCTATACACGCACAGTACTAATCAGAGGACACCCTATACACACCACACTATATACTGTAGATGACACCCTATACACACATCACACACAGAGATGACACTTACCCTCTTCACACCAAGTTCAGTCCTCCTCCTGTGCCCTGCTTGTCTGAAGGACCTTGATCATTGACATCACCAAAGGTCCTATATGATTTGCTATGTACAGCGTGTAGTACCGCCCACTCTCCAGTCCTCAGCTCACTGCTGGATTGCTGGGGAGGGGCTTGCTGATGGCTCTGGAGGAGATGCATCTAGTGCAGGAGAATGAACTGCACATGACCGCGCGGCCTGGAGGAGACCAAAGAGGAGGGGTGAGTACAGTGCTGACAGCGCTTCTTTCCCCCTCCTCCTGCAGGCTAGTAAGCGCTTCCAATATGGAGCGCTCACTAGTGTTCACTTTATAAGATGCACTGCATCTTATAAAATGAAAAATAGGTAGTTAGTAAAGCACTTTTGGCAAGGGGGCCTGGTCACAGCTGCGACCTCTGTGACCCCTATAGCTACGCCAGTGCCCCAACCACTAAACCAAAATACTGTACCTGTCAAGGATCAAAGGCCAATGGCATGGCCTTTACCAAAGCTTAGAGAGAACCCAGCTGGGCTTCATCATCTGCTTCAGAGCCCAAAATATTGGGCTACCCTAAAAGACGCCTGCTTACAGGAGTTTACAGGATGACCACATACAATGCTCCTGGAATCCCAGGAGTTACACCGTAGGAAATCCTATGGCAAGTAAGCATAGTGAACACACTATGAGATTGTAAGAAATGGAACGCAACGGCACAGGCCGTGTACAAAATAGCTCTCCTGGTGACTGATCTTGAGAGGTGCTACTGATGGGTTTCTTAACTTTAGAGAGGGGAGCAGTTATTTTAAATAGCCTTATCAAAAAGTGAAAGCTTCAATAAAGGGATGTTGAATTGATCTTTTCAGTGGAACTCGAGGAAACACGCACTGCTTCTTAAAAATGTCTTCTATTGCAATTTGATGCATTTTTACCAACCTGCAATTTAAATGTAAATGCAATTTGATGAATTTTGCTAACATGTAATTCACTTTACTGCGTTTGAGCGCCACCTAGTGAACTGACCAACTCCATTATGTTTCCCTTGTAAGTAAAACCATGGCCCTAGATTTAACCTGGGTTTAATATACGAAACAAAAACATCTTTTCATTGGCAAGCTCTCATCTGATATCGTCTTACAGAGAGACGACCAGTGTCCTTTAATAACGTGTCACCCACTTTTAGTCATACAGGTCGCAGTATAAAAATAAATGTAGAATATTCTTTGTGTACTGTAGATATGTGCCTACTTTATATCTATATGTCACTGTTATATCAGTGCTAGTTGCATTGCATTGCATAACAGCATTATTTGGAGTGTCTCTGGAAAATCATGTCACCATTAGTTTGGAGGTATTAAAAGGAGTTGTCAAAGGAGGCAATATGGACAATCATAATACATTAGTAAGTGCCTTGTAGTAACTTTCTTCACATGATAAATGCCATTTGCTTAAGTGAGACAACCGCTTTAATGAGTTTTAATCCAGATTTATCACTGCGACTTCTGGAAAAAGTTGCAAAAAAAGTCACAAAATCACTTCAGTAGGGGGTGGAGTAAAGAAAGTGTAGTAGAATTTCCAGACAAAAGTGTAAGGTTTAAATATGCGGCAAACTTATCAAGAACCATGCATTTGATAAACTTATCTTTAACCAGTTTCAGTCTGGGCCATTTCCGTCACTTTTTTAGTGCATGCGTCTTTGAAATCCATAACTTTTTTTTTCCTGTTCAGTTATATAAATAACTTTTTTTCGGTCATACATGAGGATTTATTTTATGTCATTATTATTTTAGTATTTTTTGTTTTTATTTTTTCTTAAAAAAAGGGGGGGCAGTCTGTTTCCTATATTTTTTTTAATAGCACAACATGCAACTAATTCTTTGTATTATGTCCCTTTGCCATAATGTCATTTTGATATATGGCATGTATGGCTTATGGTCGCTGGGAGTGGGGCTAGAAGCTGCTGTTCCGAGTGCAGTGTTTGGTGGATTTTAATTTTTTTAATCAATTTTTTTTGTCTTTATTTTTTTTTAATTTTACACTTTGGCCACCCTGGTCATATAAGAATACAGAGGGGGAATCTGCAGAGCTGATCTGGGTCTGCTAGGCCCTAGCAGCTCTCACAGACTCCTAGCCCCCAGATGTCGCATGACCACTGAGACCAAATCTTCAAATGACATTGCCACTTCCTTATCTCTATACACAGCACTCGTTGATTGACATGGCCAGGTTCCTACATAGTCATCTAGCCTGGTCCTGTCCATAAAGGAGAAGGTCGGACTGACAGAGGAAGCGAGAGGAGGGTGCAAAAGAATTAAATAGATTACTGAAAAGTTAAATTCTCTATGAGAGATACAAAACAAATATAAAAATAAAATAAAGTTTTTAAACTATAAATATATATACTGCTTGTCCCTGCAAACATAACTTAATAAAACTTAAATGCTAATGTACAGTACAGAACAAAAGTTTGGACACGACTTCTCATTCAAAGAGTTTTCTGTATTTTCATGACTATGAAAATTGTAGATTCACACTGAAGGCATCAAAACTATGAATTAACACATGTGGAATTATATACTTAACAAAAAAGTGTGAAACAACTGAAAATATGTCTTATATTCTAGGTTCTTCAAAGTAGCCACCTTTTGCTTTGATTACTGCTTTGCACACTCTTGGCATTCTCTTGATGAGCTTCAAGAGGTAGTCACCTGAAATGGTTTTCACTTCACAGGTGTGCCCTGTCAGGTTTAATAAGTGGGATTTCTTGCCTTATAAATGGGGTTGGGACCATGAGTTGTGTTGGGCAGAAGTCAGGTGGATACACAGCTAATAGTCCTACTGAATAGACTGTTAGAATTTGTATTATGGCAAGAAAAAAGCAGCTAAGTAAAGAAAAACGAGTGGCCATAATTACTTTAAGAAATGAAGGTCAGTCAGTCCGAAAAATTGGGAAAACTTTGAAAGTGTCCCCAAGTGCAGTCGCAAAAACCATCAAGCGCTACAAGCAGGCTCACATGAGGACTGCCCCAGGAAAGGAAGACCAAGAGTCACCTCTGCTGCGGAGGATAAGTTCATCCGAGTCACCAGCCTCAGAAATCGCAGGTTAACAGCAGCTCAGATTAGAGACCAGGTCAATGCCACACAGAGTTCTAGCAGCAGACACATCTCTACAACAACTGTTAAGAGGAGACTGTGTGCAGCAGGCCTTCATGGTAAAATAGCTGCTAGGAAACCACTGCTAAGGACAGGCAACAAACAGAAGAGACTTGTTTGGGCTAAAGAACACAAGGAATGGACATTAGACCAGTGGAAATCTGTGCTTTGGTCTGATGAGTCCAAATTTGAGATCTTTGGTTCCAACCACCGTGTCTTTGTGCGACGCAGAAAAGGTGAACGGATGGACTCTACATGCCTGGTTCCCACCGTGAAGCATGGAGGAGGAGGTGTGATGGTGTGGGGGTGCTTTGCTGGTGACACTGTTGGGGATTTATTAAAAATTGAAGGCATACTGAACCAGCATGGCTACCACAGCATCTTGCAGCGGCATGCTATTCCATCCGGTTTGCGTTTAGTTGGACCATCATTTATTTATCAACAGGACAATGACCCCAAACACACCTCCAGGTTGTGTAAGGGCTATTTGACCAAGAAGGAGAGTGATGGGGTGCTATGCCAGATGACCTGGCCTCCACAGTCACCAGACCTGAACCCAATCGAGATGGTTTGGGGTGAGCTGGACCGCAGAGTGAAGGCAAAAGGGCCAAAAAGTGCTAAGCATCTCTGGGAACTCCTTCAAGACTGTTGGAATACCATTTCAGGTGACTACCTCTTGAAGCTCATCAAGAGAATGCCAAGAGTGTGCAAAGCAGTAATCAAAGCAAAAGGTGGCTACTTTGAAGAACCTAGAATATAAGACATATTTTTCATATTCATATTCATATTTTTTGTTAAGTATATAATTCCACATGTGTTAATTCATAGTTGTGTTGCCTTCAGTGTGAATCTACAATTTTCATAGTCATGAAAATACAGAAAACTCTTTGAATGAGAAGGTGTGTCCAAACTTTTGGTCTGTACTGTATATGTACCCCAAAATTATCCAGGCAGCACTGAAAATATAAAATATTAAAAAAAACAAAAAACTGAAAAAATATGTCTAGTCCTAGACTCTGGCTACAGGTCCTTAAGAGGTTAATGATTCTTTTTCTGATTTATTTTTTCATTAATAGTGAAGTGAAAAACGTAGTAAATAAAACTTAAAGCTTTTTGAATAAATACGATAAAACAAACCCATAACAATGTGTCCAGTCATAGAAAAAACTACTGAAACACAATCAGGACTTTACTGATCTCTTTGACGAAAAAATCATGGCAATCTGGCATAGTCATCGAGGAAAAAATTATCGATTAATTTTACCACTTTCTGACAAGTGTGACTCAGTCCTGACATGGAATGGGAATGGGAGGATGGAAAGTTTCTGTCCCTATTATGCTCTAAAACGGAATGATGGCCCTGATAAGGGTGCCCCCTGCTGGAAACTGTCCCTGCAGCTAGGTAGCCCTGATGGATGTCCCAATCAAGGGGAGATACCACTGAATACATTAGTGAATACCCCAGAAAAGAAAGTCTTACTGTTGAACACAACAATTTTATGGGGAAAGTTCTCATAAATTAAACAAAATCAGGGATTTGAAGGATGTTTTGTTTTAGGCCTTCAGCTCAATTATGCATATTAGCAAAGAAGCAGCTTTCAGTTTTCCTTCCCCATATTTTTGTCCATGATATCACACACATATGGTGCATAACAGCTGTGGATAGAAACTATGACATCGTTACCCAGAAAAATAATGCTCTGCTTTGCTGTAATTTTGTGCATCCTTTTATTGTAGATGCTTTCATTATTTTGAGTCCATAACTAGGTTGAGATAACTAACATCAGGCCTGCAATCCTCTAAGGCAGGTTCTATGTTTAACTCTCTGAGCTTCTACTCCTCTCCGAATCCCTTTGAAAGTCAGGCCTTTGGTTTCTTGTGGCATACAAGGGGTTATCATTATGCTGAAGAGGAGGCTGTTTCTATTGTTGACTAGGAAAATAGCCACTTTTTTTTTGTGAACTCAAATGTCTCTTTCAATAGAAGTGCAAAATGTCAGCAGCAAAATGCAGGCCTGCCTCTCTTATTACCATGACAACGGGCCTGCGGGCTTTGTATCAAATGGTTTGATAGCCATGATGAGGTTGTAGATGTTCATGCTGCAAAATTGGTTTTACTGTTCCTAAGGAAGGCCGATTTCATTTTTAATTTATATCAGAGGAGAATTTTGTTAAAGTGAAAATGAAGGATGTGGTGTTGGGTGGGTGTAGGAGTAGCTAGGAAAGGGGAGAGCAGTAGAAGATGTTAAAGGAAAAGAGATATAAAACAAGTGGGATAATATGGAAATGTATGAACTATGGACTAGTTTGACATGATCAATAAGATACTGTCACAAATTAATACTAAGTAAGGGCATGGCCACATAGTGAGGTTTCTGCAAGCAGTTTTGGAACCCAAAAACAGAAATTAATTAAAAAAGGAGGAGTTTCTGTCCTATATACTTTTTCTCCTTTTATGATCTACTTCTGATTTTGGCTTCCAAAACTACATGAAGAAACCTGACTATATCCATAACCTAACAGTGGCCAATGTCAATAAGTGACAGGCGGGTAGACTAATATAATCAGAGGATAAATGCGTTCCTCTACCAGATCCTACTTTTGGAGGTGGTGATGCAGGTACTGTAGGACCCTGTACAGCACAACTGCCAAGGTAAGAGTTTGACACCAATAGAGCATTTAAATGTCTCCTATTTATTAGAATATGACCCATGAGACTCTTTGGACATCATATTATTGTCCTGCTAACAGTACCACCAGGAGCACTGCCTGCTCTATGGGCTCTAGAACAAAAAAAAATGCCCAAAGCATCTGATTGAGGAATAATTGAGAATAATTGAGCCAAGAGTGGTAAGTTTGTGGGTCACAATTATGAAGTGGAACGAACTTTATTGGATCATTTAAACTTTTTTTGTAATAATAAAACTGAAAAGTGGGGCGTTCCAAATTTTTTCGGCCCCCTTGCATTAATACTTTGTTGCACCACCTTTTGCTGCGATTACAGCTGCAAGTGGCTTGGGGTATGTCTCTATCAGTTTTGCACATCTAGAGACTGAAATTCTTGCCCATTCTTCCTTGCAAAACAACTCGAGCTCTTTGAGGTTGGATGGAGAGCGTTTGTGAACAGCAGTTTTCAGCTCTTTCCACATATTCTCAATTGGATTCAGGTCTGGACTTTGACTTGGCCATATTTTTGAACCATTCCATTGTAGATTTTGCTTTATGTTTGGGATCATCGTCTTGTTGGAAGATAAATCTCCGTCCTAGTCTCAGGTCTTTTGCAGACTCCAACAGGTTTTCATCCAGAATGGTCCTGTATTTGGCTCCATCCATCTTCCCATCAATTTTAACCATCTTCCCTGTCCCTGCTGATGAAAAGCAGGCCCAAACCATGATCCTGCCACCACCATTGAGGATGGTGAGGATGGTGTTTGGTGATGAGCTGTGTTGCTTTTATGCCAAACATATCGTTTTGCATTGTTTCCAAAAAGTTCGATTTTGGTTTCATCTGACCAGAGCACCTTCTTCCACATGTTTGGTGTGTCTCCCAGGTGGCTTGTGGCAAACTGTAAACAAGACTTTTTATGGATATCTTTGAGAAATGGCTTTCTTCTTGCCACTCTTCCATAAAGTCCAGATTTGTGAAGTGTTGGACTGATTGTTTTCCTATGGACAGACTCTCCCACCTCAGCTGTAGATCTCTGCAGTTCATCCAGAGTGATCATGGGCCTCTTGGCTGCATCTCTGATCAGTCTTCTCCTTGTTTGAGATGAAAGTTTAGAGGGATGGCCGGGTCTTGGTAGATTTGCAGTGGTCTGATACTCCTTCCATTTCAATATGATTGCTTGCATAGTGCTCCTTGGGATGTTTAAAGCTTGGTAAATCTTTTGGTATCCAAATCCGGCTTTAAACTTCTCCACAACAGTATCACGGACCTGCCTGGTATGTTCCTTGGTCTTCATGATGCAGAACCCTGAGACTATCACAGAGCAGGTGCATTTTTTTGGAGACTTGATTACACAGGTGGATTCTATTTATCTTCATCAGTCATTTAGGGCAACATTGGATCATTCAGAGATCCTCAATGAGTTTTCTGAACTGAAAGTAAAAGGGCCGAATAATTTTGCACGCCCAACTTTTCAGTTTTATTATTATAGTAACATAGTAACATAGTAACATAGTTTGTAAGGCCGAAAAAAGACATCTGTCCATCCAGTTCAGCTTGTTTTCCTACAAGTTGATCCAGGGGAAGGCAAAAAACCCTGTGAGGTAGAAGCCAATTTTCCTCACTTTAGGGGGAAAAATTCCTTCCCGACTCCAGTCAGGCAATCAGAATAACTCCCTGGATCAACGACCCCTCTCTAGTACCTATAACCTGTAATATTATTACCCTCCAGAAATACATCCAGGCCCTTCTTGAACTCTCTTAGTGAACTTACCATCACCACCTCCTCAGGCAGAGAGTTCCATAGTCTCACTGCTCTTACCGTAAAGAATCCTCTTCTATGTTTATGTACAAACCTTCTTTCCTCCAGACGCAGAGGATGTCCCCTCGTCATGGTCACTGTCCTCGGGATAAATAGATGATGGGAGAGATCTCTGTACTGACCTCTGATATATTTATACATAGTTATTAGATCTCCCCTCAGTCGTCTTTTTCTAAAGTGAATAACCCTAATTTTGATAATCTTTCTGGGTACTGTAGTCCACCCATTCCAGTTATTACTTTAGTTGCCCTCCTCTGAACCCTCTCCAGCTCTGCTATGTCTGCCTTGTTCATAGGAGCCCAGAACTGTACACAGTACTCCATATGTGGTCTGACTAGTGATTTGTAAAGTGGCAGGACTATGTTCTCATCACGGGCATCTATGCCTCTTTTGATGCAACCCATTATCTTATTGGCCTTGGCAGCAGCTGTCTGACACTGGTTTCTGCAGCTTAGTTTGCTGTTCACTAAAATTCCTAGGTCCTTTTCCATGTCAGAGTTACCCAATGCTTTACCATTTAGTATGTACTGGTGACTTGCATTATTCCTTCCCATATGCATAACCTTACATTTGTCAGTGTTAAACCTCATCTGCCACTTTCTGCCCAAGCCTCCAGTCTATCCAGATCCTGCTGTAGCAGTGCACTGTCCTCTTCTGTGTTAATTACTTTACACAGTTTAGTGTCATCTGCAAAAATTGATATTTTACTGTGCAAGCTTTCTACAAGATCATTAATAAATATATTGAAGAGAATAGGACCCAATACAGACCCCTGTGGTACCCCACTAGTGACAGTGACCCAATCTGAGTATGTACCGTTAATAACCACCCTCTGTTTTCTATCACTAAGCCAGTTACTTACCCACATACAGACATTTTCTCCCAGGCCAAGCATTCTCATTTTGTATACTAACCTTTTATGTGGTACAGTGTCAAACGCTTTGGAGAAGTCCAAATATACGACATCCATTGAGTCGCCGCGGTCAAGTCTAGAACTTACCTCCTCATAGAAACTGATTAAATTGGTTTGACATGACCGATCCCTCATGAAGCCATGCTGATATGGAGTTATTTGCTTATTTTCATTGAGGTACTCCAAGATAGCATCTCTCAGAAAACCTTCAAACAGTTTACCCACAACAGACGTTAAACTTACCGGCCTATAGTTTCCAGGCTCTGTTTTTGGACCCTTTTTGAATATTGGCACCACATTTGCTATGCGCCAATCCTGTGGAACACTCCCCGTCAGTATAGAGTCCTTAAATATCAGAAATAAGGGTCTGTCGATTACATTACTTAATTCTCTTAGGATACGGGGGTGTATGCCATCCGGTCCTGGTGATTTGTCTATTTTAATATTTTTAAGACGTTGCTGCACCTCTTCCTGGGTCAGAGAGGACACTTTTAAAGGGGAATTTACTTTTATACTCTGCATTTCATCTGACATTTTATTTTCCTCAGTGAATACAGTGGAGAAAAAGTTATTTAGCAGCTTCGCTTTCTCCTCATCGCTCTCTGCTACTCCCCCCTCATTACTCTGTAAGGGGCCGACACCTTCAGGTTTATACTTTTTAGTATTTATATAATTGAAGAACATTTTAGGTTTAGTTTTACTCTCTTTGGCGATTAATCTCTCGGTCTCTAGTTTGGCTGTTTTTATGTGTCTTTTACATATTCTATTTTTTTCCTTATAGTTTTTCAATGCTTCCTCACTCCCCTCCTGTTTTAGTGATTTAAATGCTTTCTTTTTGTCATTTATTGCTTTCTTTACAGTTCTATTTATCCACATTGGTTTTTTCTTGTTTCTTATTATTTTATTCCTATATGGTATGTACCTCTCACAATTAGATATTAGGATGCTTTTAAAAATATCCCATTTTGTGGCTGTATTTTTATTTTTGAGGACTTTGTCCCAGTTAGTTAGGCCTATGGCCTCTCTTAGTTGGCTAAGTTTTGCTTTTTTGAAGTTTGGTATTTTTGTTCCTCCCTGAAGAAACGCTCTTTTGAATGACAATTGGAAGGTTATTATATTATGGTCACTGTTTCCCAGGTGTCCCCCGACCTGCACATCTGTTGTTCTGTCAGGTCTATTGGTTAATACTAAGTCCAGTATGGCCGTCCCTCTAGTGGGGTCTTGAACCAGTTGGGAAAGGTAATTGTCTTTGGTTATTTCCAAGAACCTGTTTCCTTTATGAGATGTACAGGTTTCAGTTTCCCAGTCTATATCTGGGTAGTTGAAGTCCCCCATAATAACGACCTCATAAAAAAAGTTTAAATGATCCAATAAATTTCGTTCCACTTCACAATTGTGACCCACTTGTTTTTGATTCTTCACAAAAAATTTAAAATGTTATATCTTTTTGTTTGAAACCTGAAATGTGGCAAAAGTTTTAAAAGTTCCAGGGGGCCGAATACTTTTTCAAGGCACTGTACGTACAAATACAGATTAAAATACAATAAGCAAATAAGTACAAAATAACCCTCTGCTCTTTGTCCATTGAGACAGAGCCTGAGCCAAGGGAAAAAAATATGTATGGAGGGAAAGGCAGTGTCCAAAAATTATATTCAATGACATCACTCCAGTCTAAATTTTATTATCTGCTTTCTGCGATCTGAACATTTATGGAATGTCCTCAAGATATGCCATATATATGTCTTATAGGTGTGCGTCACGCCGCGGAGACCAGCTCCTAACTCAAGAACAAGACCTCATTGGGTGACACCAAGAATGGCGAGAAGGGTGCACATTTGCCTATCTCTCTATTCGCTGCTGTAGGACTTCCATAAATAGCTAAGAATGCTTACCTGGCTATTTTTAGATTAAAGTAATAAATATTTTATAACATACATGCAATAAAAATGTGTGTTTTTATGTGTATTATATTTTCCTCTTTTGTAGCGCCCTCTGCTGTTTATCCTTCCTATCCCCCTTCTCTTGCATCTAGTGGTGGACTACCATGCCCAGTAGCTTCCCTGCTCCCTTCCCCTCTCCTCAGTACCTGCAGAGGATGCCCTAGGATCAAATTATTGGTATGGTCACATAACAGAGAAGTAGATTTTGTGAAATGCAGAGTCTAAAGGATCCCTAGTTTTCACCCTTAACCCCAGCAAGGAGGTGTGGACTTGACTGCAGGAAGATCCTCCAGCTGCAGTCTCCAGAATAGTCATGGACTTACAGCAGTAGTGCTGATGGAGTACTAGTGTAGTCTGAATGGAGTCAAAGACTGTCACCGGGAAAGCAGTCAGGATGGGACAGGCCAGAGGATGAGATAAGAGTGCAGTCAGGAATGTAGCCAAGCACCAGAGCTAGGAATCAAACAACAAGCACTAAGCAGACATTCCAAACGACAAGGCAGGAACATATTCAATAATAAGGCAGATATCAGGATCGAGAACAAGCAGTTGTCAATTTCAATGCACAAGGACAAGATGCCAGCAATGTATGAAGATCAATATCTAGACATTGCATTGCAGGACTACACTCCTTTTAATTGGCCACAAGGCCTGACATCATCTTCTGATGCCGACTGCCTTGGAAACTGGACGCCACTGTGTAGAGTGATCAGATGTGCCGCAGCCTAAACCAGCAGGACTGCAATCAGAAGCCAGAAGATGAGGTAGGAGAAGTAGAGTCTAGCTGGCTAGCAAGTACTGTATACACAGTAGAACTGCATCCATTTGTCCATCCATAATAACACATCATCAGGAGACCATTCTAACAAAGTACAATTGGTAAAAGTGAATAAACCCATTAATGGCTAATCCCAACAACTATAGTATATTCCTTTGAGAGTTTTATACTTATTTGCGTAATTGTATGTGTTACAATTGGATACCTGCTGTTCCATATATGCTTTTTGTACTGATAGGCATCTTATTTTATTTTGGTTGACATCTACATCTATATAGTGTTATGGAGCAATTTTCTTCTCAGTGAAGCTGCAAAGGCATTTGAAAACCGACTGGTCAAAAAAAGTTGGCTTTTTTTCCATGTTCTACCATCAACACCCCTTAGAAAAGATAATGCAGTGCCTATGGGACCTTTGGAGAGACCCCTGCTTAGTAACATTCCCCTTGGTACTGGGTGGGGGAAATTGTGTTGGACTCCCCTCTTTAGAGGAACTTTACTGTGGTCATGTGGTAAATTGGCCAGAGAGTCATGGAGACAAACACTAGGCTCTTCTCTTCTCCAAAACCTGGTAAGGTCCATTTTGATATTTGATGTAGGACACCCTCTAATCTGTTATTTATGAAGCCTGGAAGTGGAAACTTCAGTGGACCATGGAGTTGGTATATTTTATAGATATTCAAAATCAACCATTCATTCCTGGCTTTTTGAGCTTTTGATGGATACTAGTTTTTATGGAGACATCACATCATGCATATTACACAGCAATAGTTTATACAGTACACTGGGTTTTTCATGGATTTGATGCCTTTCTTCTAATATAGATTCATATTTGTAGAGCATGCACCCATGGTATTAAAATAACAAGTCAAGGAAAAATAGATAGAAGAGTGATTCAATGGTATTGAAAATTTAATTTGGAACAAAATGAGACATTCTTTCCTATAAGCTGAAAGCAAAAAGACATCCCAAATGCACTGTCCAGTAAAGGGCCATAAAATACAGGATTTGGCAAATGGTGCCTTATATAATCCACTGCATTAAACAGCATTCCTAATATTGTACAGGAAATTGAGAAGTCGGCATCAAAAGGCAAATTGTACTTTGTTTTAAAATGTAGAAATCATAAAATGTGATGCAAAAACCATGCACAGGTTGCCATTAACTACATTATATACAGAACCATAGAACAAGAAGTAATTCAAATATCTGGTAACGTGGCAATTTGTTACAGACCAAAGGAGGTACAATGATAACATTAGATACTGTACCTGTTGATGCTTGGTTGTGACGATGGTACCAGGTTATCCCTTTTTTTTGCGTGCATTTCCTCCAGGAACTCTGGTTTCCTCCAAAAAGACATAGTGATAGGGAATCATACGAATCTATTCGGCGAAGCTGCGTACAAATCATACGTTATTATGTGGTGTTTTGCGAACATTCGCGCACTAATAACGAACATACAGTTGTTAAAGGTACGCAACTTATGTGAACACGTACGCATTAGCGTACAAATTGCGTACGAGAATGACGGGCTTTGCTGGAGCGGAATGGTGGAGCAGGAGGAAAGCTCTGAGTCTGACCTCTGGCTATATGACACTGTATCAGCAGATGACAGCAGATCATCCGGCTGTGATTGAGATGAGTGTGCCATCCACTCCACTACCTCATCCACTTTCTCCTCCACTACAAATTTTGCGCCTTGGTGGGTTAGCCTGGTGGAACAGTGGCCAACTATTATGAATTCTACAAGTAGAAGCTTCGGCTACAGGTCATTTGGTACTGCTGCCCTGTGCCACCTTCTCCTTTTTTTTGGAGCTCGAGGTCTGGCTGGAACTGGACCCCTTTTGCTTTTCCATGCGAGACATTTTTCACTTGACTGTGGCCCTGCAGCTGGTCTTTGTCTCTCTCCCTATCTCTCTCCCTGCCTGATTAATTATTAGCCCTGCAGTATCCCTGATATGTGTAATATGGATTCCCAGAACAATTACACCCCAATTTTAACAAAACAGTTCTCTGTCTCTCAGAACTTCACAGACAGTGCTTCTGCTCGTCTCAGCAGTCGCAGCACAACTGATGCATCACTGGCTTACCGAGCCTGAGCCAATCAGAGCAAGTCCTTCCCACTAGGTCAGGTGACCGCTTTCTTCCCAGGCTTTTTGCCGCACGAATAACGAACAGTAAAAGTTCGCTAATTAACTGAATTCGTACGCATCAGCGTATAAAGTAACTTATACATAACATTAGCGTACAATCGGACAAGTACGTAGCAAATACGTAGAAAGCTTTAAGAACATTTTTGAATCTAACAAAGCGAATCTCAAAAAATCCGGATTCGCTTTGCAGCGGAAAATTTCTAAGATACGTATAGAATCAACGAAGCGGCAAATAGATTCACTCATCTCTAGTTGTCACCATAGGTGGCTGTTTTCCCCTGTACCTGAGGCGTCCATGGATGTTCCACTTACAGCAAAAAACTGAAAACTAAATGTTGCCAAATTCTTAATGTCCTCCAGTGGTGTTTACCATCTCTTGGGGGAGGGGTGGTGGTATTCTGTGCCAAAAATACAAACATAAATAAGTAAAAAAATATATAAAATACAAATAACCTAAAAAAAGTCAAATAATGTCTACACTATCACCATTGTTGACTAGTTTTTAGAAGGCATACATATTAGACATCGAAATGACCAACACAAAAAAGGGAATCCAGTCTAGTAATTTGTTTTTTGAATTGTGGTACATTGAAAATGAAAAGAATAAGAATAATTATATATATATATATATATATATATATATATATATATATATATATATAAATATGGCAACACTAGACAAAAGGTAGCGAAAGAGGGAGGTGCAAGCTCAATGGGACACGACTATTGCCCAAATAAACAAAAATAGCAAAAAGGCAGCACTCTCACATAAAAAAGGAAAAAAGATTTATTCACCCATGCAGGATGTGACGTTTTGGCTCAACACTAGAGCCTTCCTCAAGCCGAAATCTTTTTTCCTTTTTTATATATAAGAGTGCTGCCTTATATCAGTACATTTTTAGACAGTGTCTGCTGAATAAAACTAGCAAAGAAGAAAAGTCATTTTCTAAAAGGTCATGAAAAAATGCTTCAAAAATTATGTTAGTAGCCCAACAAATAAAAAAGTGACCAGTTAAGTGGGAGAAATCTCTAAAATGTGTCTGTCCATAAGGTCATTTCAGGCCTGCTCATTAAAGGAACTAATATATAAAAACCAAAATATACAGCAAAACCATGGAGCTATATAACAAGAAATATTTAGATTTGGGTGTCTTAGCGTTTATGTCTAAATTCCTCACTACATTCCTTTGCAAAGCAGGAACCACATCTGAACTTCTAGCCCGGACAGTTCCTCCACTGAAGCTACTGTAGAACTACTGAGTTGTGTCTCGCTGTGCCTGAGAAGGCTCATTGTTGCTATGAGTTTGCAAGTATACCATAGAGATGTTTCTGAACACTGAAAAAGTATACATACAAATGTAATGGTATATGAAGGGAGTTTCAAGCAAAAAAAACACAAGCAAACATAAAAAAGCACAAAAAAAATCTCTCAAAAATGTAATGGTCTACTAAAGACAACTAGACCTTTGGGGGGGCAATTATTGTTTGGGATTGCATTTTACTCATTTTGGGCTAAAAAACATTTTTTTTCAATTGGTCTTTATTAAAAATATTGAGCTGTTCAGTCATAAAGAGTTAACTGCTTGTCTAGCTGTGTTACTGGTACTTTCACTTTGTGCCGGTCATCTAATAACCCTTATCGCTAAATTACTAAAAGGTCATAAACACTTATTTAAGCCACATTCTTATCAATAAGATAAGAACTGAACTATAATGATTGTTTATAAGGTCAGAGAGCAGAGGTAAGGAGTAGGGATGAGCGAACTTCAGTTTTTGAAGTTTGGGTTTGGGTTTACCACGGAACATAATGCAATTCAATGACGGAATGCATAACGGAATGCATTCTGTTATAATAGAAGTCTATGACCAGCATAACGGATCCGTCCAGTTTCCGTTATGCAGGAGAGGACTCCAGGACGCGATTCAGCATAAACCCAAACTTCAAAAACTGAAGTTTGCTCATTCCTAATAAGGAGCCATCAGATGAGCTGGCTGATGGAAAAGGGAGAAAATTTAGATCCTGCTACTAGAGTAATTCAGTCCTGTGCAGGGAAAATACACAGAATTTTTAATAAAGACCAAATGGTTTTTAGCTCAAAATGAGTACAATGCAATAATAGAAAAAAATTGCCCCCAAAGGTGTACATAGTCTTTAAAAGTTTAAATTATGAAGGCAGCAGGATGTGGTTGCCAGGGTGATTCAGTAATGCATTAAAACACGTATTTCATATGTATCCATTTTGCAACATTTTAAAAATGTAATAAAAAAATAATTGAAAAATGTAGATATGTGATTCTTTGTACACAATCCCTCTAGAATGTCAATGCCACTGTTTATTACAAAACATTTTAAATTATGGCGCAAAATTAACTAATTCCTCAAGGTTAAAATATAGAAAAACACACACACTGGAGATTCAGTTGAACCATGTTTCGGAATGAATCAGCTTTCAAATATTTTTTCTCCCTTTTTCATTTCATTCGCATAATTGCTTTCCCATATCGAGTAACCTTTAGAAGATAAGTTTAAGAATTACTCATCGTGGTAAAAAAAAAAAAAAAACTCCAGTCCCCTTGAATGTTAACCATTTCAGATTCATATGTATCATCAAATGTAAGAAATGTATTGACATTTACTTACACCAGACATAGAAAATACACTCGTATTCGTATTTAATGCGTGGAGAATGAGAAGTATCATCCCAGATCCATGATATGTGCCTGATACTTGTTTTACCATTAAACATTTCTTGTGAAGTTTTTGAAAATTTTCTTAGAAACTACCTACTTTAGGTATTGGATCATCTAAATATGGTGAAGGTCAGTATCATAATATTGTTTTGGTATTGCTGTTCTATCTTATGGTGCCAAATATATTTGAAAAAATCTATCATTCAAATTTGGAAAAACCTTAGTTTCATCGACGTTATTTGACCTTAGATTATTCAGTTTTGATTTTTGTTATACACTTTTTAGGGTTAATATGTAACATTAATGACTCACATACATATTTCACCACTCATTTGTAAATTCTGATGTACAAAATGTAATTTTAAACATTCAAAACAGCTTTGTCTTTTGTTGTAACTTCTCAAAATGGCAAATGGAAAGGAAATGTATCATACGAAATGTCATACTATTTGCATTAGGTTTTTATTTACCTATTTTTTAAATAAAATTTTATGTGAAAAAAATGTATGTCCACAGGATAGCATGCAATAAGGCCCCATTTACTTTGCCAGACAATCTGTGCATAAAATAGTGCTGATAGGCAATATAACATGTTGCGCAACACTTGTTGAGAACATTTAGGGCCCATTCACATGACTGTATGAACGGGTCCGCACCTATTCCGCAAAATTGCGGAATAGGTGCGGGCCTGTTCACTTCAATGGCCATCACACGATCTTGCCGAGCTGCGGCTCCGTGATGCGACTCCACAAGAAATTATAGAACATGTCCTATTCTTGTCTGCAAAAGCGGACAAGAATAGGCATTTTGAACGGGGCACCCGGTCGTGTGTTCCGCAAGTTGCGGAAAACAAGCTGGGCGGCATCCGTGGTATTACGGCTGTCTGAATGTCCCCTTAAACTGAGCAAGCATTCCGCCATATTCGGATGATCGTCAGTCCCCATATTGTTCCGATATTGTCAGTAGTACATTCCTTTTTTAAAAGGGATGTGCCAACAAACAATGACCTTTACACCCAAATTAAAGATCATATCAACAGCAGATCACTAGGTAATGATTATTCATTCAATCGATTATTAGCCCATGAAAAAGGGCCTAAAAGGGGTTGTCCAGGGTTTCTATCATAATTTTATGTGAGCCCTGGACAGCACTCTACATAACATAAAAAAGCCACTCTATTCCAGTGCCGATAGTGAGTCCCAAGCGTATAAACTTTAGGATGGTGTCACGTGCATCACTGTGGCCAATCACTGGCCTCAGTGGTGATAGGTCACCAAGCTACCACTGACTGGCCACTGTGAGGCATGTAATCCCTATATGGAACTTTACACACCAGGGATCAGCCAGAGCAGGACCCTAAGTGCTGGAAAGGAGCGGTGGGAAGCAGATCATTGGCTTTCTTATGTTATGTAGAGTTCTGTCCAAGGCCACATAAAATAGTCATACGACCTGGAAAGCCCCGTTAAGAGGACTTTTTCAGTTTTCTGTAGATGATCTGCCTTCACCAGTGGCTTAGCAGGCACCCCTGGCCATTTTCTATGTTTCAAGCCCAGAAGCAGGAAGTACAAAGCAGCGGGGACCGGAACAGTGTTGGAATGGCAGAAGCAGGGGATCAGCCATATTTAGCCATTTTGTTATTTTTTAAGTATTTCTCTGGAAAACCTTTTAATAACAGCTCTACTTACCTCAGAAGATCTTAAACAGATTAAACAGAAAAGTAATGTATACACACAGGTAAGGTTTTGTATGCGTTTCCTCTGTCACTCCCTGGTCCCTGGAGGAGGCACTGTTCTCCATCACAGCTTAGAGACTGTAACAGTCTATGACTTCTCTGACAATTAATAGTTATTGCTTGCAACTGTCATAAAACTGATGGAAAATTCGATTCAGCTTCCTCGCCAAATTTTACAAAAAAAATTAGCTTCTTGACTAGTTACTATTGTGCTCCTCCCCGTCATTGTACCTTTCAGATGCCGCGTCCAACTCTGATCGCGGCATCCGACATTACTATGAAATGTAAAATAAAAAATAAATAAATTCATACTTACCTCATCCATTTTATCGCTAATAGCCGGCCGCAGCTATGTTGATTGTAGATCCAGCAAGGAATCTTGCGTGGCCCATGATGACGTCAAGATGGCGACGGCCGGCTATTAGCGTTAAAATGGATGAGGTCAGTATGATTTTTTATTTTTTATTTTTTTCTGCCATTTCAGGGAAATCAATTCGTTACCACAAAGCATGATTCAACACTAGTCATAAGCATATACATAGACACACCCCGCTGTCGATACACAAAATACAGGAAGTATTTTTCTAACATGGCCACCCTTGGTGGTTTTTAAAAATAAATAGCTTCATATTTAAATAAAATGATTATTTATTTTTTTATTCTATATGCTTACAGAAACACCATCACTCTTGTCCATGGGTTGAATTTGGTATGACAAAATTGGCACTGTGAGAATTTACTGTGAGAAACACAATCCGACACAATCTGTAATGAATTGTACTGACATAGTACTGTCAGTACAATACATTACGGTTGATGTCAGGTAGAGACACACAGCATTATAAATCATTACAATGCCGTAAGGTCCCATTACAAAATCAGAGTCCAGGACAGAAACTCACGGTCCCACACGGAGCACGCCTCCTGCAGACAACTCTTGTCTGAAGCTGGCCTCGGGAGGAGACCTTTTTAAACAATAATGACTTAATCTTATTCTTTTAGCTTCATTTTTTGTGATAATGATTTTTATACGAATATATAATTTTTAAATAAAGCTGCAGTTTCTAATATGTAAAGTTAACCATCTAATGAAGAGTCGTGGGGACAGTCGTTATCTAGAACATTGAAAATTCTGTAACATGAATTTTTACATTTTTTGTTTCATTCTGTGTAAAGTTACACCCCGAAAAAGGAAACTGTTTTCAAGGGTAGAGTAGTATCAATGGTAGAGAAGTAGGACACGGTGCTATAATGAGATTCTTAAAGTGGGTCAGATAACAGATAAGAATCCAGCACAAGAGAACAGAAGCTCTGAGCCCCTTCTCAAAGCTAAGTCCAGGCGCGTGATCTGAAATAGATTACAGATGTTACAAATCTGATTTGGAAGGAAGAGAAGGAAAAAAAAGAGGGTTAATGACTATAGCATTGAAAATGTCGAGGTGTTTCTCTAGAGGAAAGTGAACGTCTCTGGAGGCAGGATGTTGATGTCGCCGCAGAAGGGCTGTGGTGGTTTGTCAATAGTAAAACATCCAGTTGTGTTACAGGTGCCGAAGACGTCATTTTGCAAACATTATTTTAACAAATATGTTGCCTTTTTAAACTCTGCACAGCTGTAAATCCCATTTTGGTGAATGCAGGAGGGAAATTACCCAAATAGCTTAATTACTTTTTTTTATTATTATTCATCATAGTTTCTCCTGAAACTCTTCTGTTTCATCAGCACAGGTGCAATCTTTTGGGTTTCACTAGTAAAAGCCCCACAATTATACAGCATAAAGCAGACATTTAACATTTTAATACACATCAGCAGACAAATCGAGTGCTAATGGTGCAAAAGAATTGAGATGATCTCTGAAGAACCACTACAGTCCATAAATAGAATCATTTCATCTGAAATATCATTGCTTGGTTTTATTCTGACATTATGCTCTATCAATAAGAAGGGTGCACATACATGGTGTAGAGCACCTCGAGATCCACAGGCAGATTACCGCTATCTGGTGGGCTACGCTTTTAATCGTTATTGTTTCAAGTAGCAGGTACAGGTGCAGCCTAGTGACTAGTGATGATCTACATGTGGCTCCCATGACTGGCCTGTACCATGGACCTGCACTTTACCCAACCATGATGAACGATACAAATGGATTCACTTAGAGTGAAATCACATGATGCAGCTGAATGTACATGGCAAAAATAGACCTGCATGAGGTGGTGAATTTTGACACAATTTTGCAGGTAAATTATATGTCTATTCACTACTTTATGTGGCAGTTGGCCATGTGCATTCAGCCAAACCATGTGTCCCTTGGGCCAGAAATAATGACTGTGAAGTAGCTGTGAGTAATTTTCTCTTATAAGTTTGCCACATCATGCTCATGAGACATGAAGAAGCTGTCTGACTAGTGTCACTGACAACCATGTTAGCTTTCATCTAAGGACCCATGTACACGACCGTATGTGTTTTGTGGTCCACTGTGATACCGTCCGCTTGTATGCCGGCATGTGTTTTCACGTCTATAGAACTGTTCTATTCTTTTTTGCAAATTGAGCAAGAATAGGACATGTTCTTTTTTGCAGGGCGGTGTCTTAAGCCTACCTGTCCAAGCTCCAGCAACACGGCCCACCTAGTGACGAGAAAGCATCTTTAGCAACAGGATGCAATGTCTGTTTCTCCCTGCAGTGGGCGTGTGCTGGAGGAGATTAGCAGTGGGTTGATTGCTCAGCTGCCCTATTCCTGTGTGCTTGTGTTTCTGACTAATGGAGTGCCAAGTATTGACCTATCAGGTTCAGATCCAGGGACTCTATGCTCTATATAAACTTCTTCCTGGCCATACACCAGTGCCAGTGATAGTCTTGTTTGGGCTCACTAGTTAATTTTCTGGTTCTTGTTTCTGTGCTGATTTGGATTACTTGTGTTTTTTAACTCGGCTCACCCTTTGACCATCTGGTTCTGACCTCTGCTCGCCTCTTGACCACTCTCTGTCTCTCGTTTTTCTATTGGGTTGTCCTCCTGGTTCTGATCCATGTACGTATGACTCTGTCTTTGTGTTGTCTCTAGGTGTTTGTCTGTCTCTGCACCTTAGTAGCATAGGGACTGTCAACTAGATGTGGTCTTGCTACCTAGGGCTTGGATTGCAAGTCGGAAGAGGGAGTGGGCTGGATTCTAAGTTAGGTTATGTTCTAGGTTAGGGCTCACTGTCTGTGTCTGTCCCTACCTATAGGAATTACAGCCAGCAGATAAGACATACTGATGTGAACTGCACATAGTGTGCTGTGGTTCCATTCAAATAATTGGGTCCGCATCTGATTGGCAAAACATGCAGATCGGATGCAGAACAAAAATACGATCAGGTGGAGTGGAGTCTAACTATTCTGTCATCTGGTCATTGTAATTAGTCACATTCAAGTTTGACTGTTGGTCATGAGTTATATTTACCTAAGAAGGTAAATATGGTAAAAGAGAGACATAGTAAACATGAAAAAATACTGAAACTGCAAACATTGTTTTTAGGTGAGGATTAGAGATGATAGAACCTCTTTAAATTTGTTTTGTATCCAATTTATCAATTTCTACAAAAAATTTGATGAGTTTACGAAACGATTCTAAATGAATCAAATACAGTGTATGCTCCAATTGGCTGGAAAATTGGTATATGACACTGTGAGGTCTTTTAGGTTTAACACTGTGAGGTCTTTTTTATCTTTTCATTATCTGTTTTTGGGAGGGTTTATTTCAGAATTTTTGCCTTTTCCTCACTCATTTGTGTTTAAATGCCCACAGCGTATTTTATGCCAGGAGATCTTGCTCATGGCAATGCTTTTGTCTTATGGCTCTGTGGAGAAAAACTGCCAGATGGGAGATACTCACACACTCTGCACAGAGTCAGCTGAGCTTGGCCTAGGTCTGGCATGTTATGAACCTATATCCACAGTATCAGCAGCATCACAAATTCCCCAGCTGACCATAATAGAAACAGATCTAGCCCTGGTAGTTTTTTAGAAGGTTCTGGCCATCGCCGTCTCTGATCCTTACTGGTGTCGGCTTGGCCACCATCCACTTCCTCTGATGTTACCTCCTCCTCACCACCCTGATCCAGCTCCCAGGTCTTGTATAACACACAATCATCATCATCCTCATCCTCCACACCACTTTTATCAGACTGTTATATGTCACTGTGCGCTCCTTGTTCCCTTTCTAGATTCCCTGCTCTGTATTTGCCCTGAGTGCCACTGTGGCCACCACTTCTCCTACTGCCACTACAATGGCTACAAGTGCTACTACTGCCACCACCAACATCAACATATCTATGAATGGGGTCCCTTGACCCTGCCTGAACATGCTCCTCATGGTAGTCCAAACACTAAATGTTCTCACACAAGTCATAAACAGGGAGACTATCTTGAATATCTTCCATAACACATGGAGTTTTGTTGTCTCTTAGAAAAAAATAGACACTCCACTAGGAAGAGGCAATGAAGACAGAGAGGATGCAACTAAAGGGCGTCTCTGGGGTTCCAAGGACGAGGAGCAGGAGGAATGCTATGACTGGCTGGCTCCAAGGCACATCCACATCTTTTTTTTGTGACTGAGAGGATGAGTGAGCCATCCAGTCCATAATCTTATCATCTTTGTCATCAATAATAATGTAACTATGGCCTACTACTACTACTGGCTGGATAGCTGGTGCTGCTACTACCCACATTCTGATTCTCAGATAATAAGGCCTGCGTCTTTCATTTTCCACTTTTCAGTTTTCCAGACATTTTATAATGAGGCCTATAAATGAAGTCACGGGTTTCCTATAAATGAAAAGTCACAGGTTTGGTAGACAAGTTTACCAAAATTGCAATTTTTTCTGCAATTTAAAGAAAGAGGCATAATTAAATGTCCCACATCTTCTACAAACACACTGCACACTGGTATTGGCAATTTACATTGGCAATAATGCACTTCCCACCAGGGGAGCACCCAGGAATTTTTTATAGAGGGGGTCCAAAAAGTAAAAAATGCGAAGTGCATTGCTTGCTGTGCCGATTTTTTCGCCCCACCCTTTCCCTAAAGCTCCTCCCAGAAGATCAAATGCTAAGCGCGCCACTCAAAAGATTAGGCCCCCGCCCATTATTATAAGCCCCTCCTAAATATAATAGGCCACTCCCAACAAGCACTGTACAGCTGAAATGATATTGTTGAGGCCCGGCTCTACACATCATACGGAGAGGGGAGGACGTGTCCTGGCTGCACTGCCTGCTTCACATTATACAATAAACAACAGCAGGCTACATACAGCCAGGAAGCTCCTCCGCTCTCCTCCCTCCCCAGATCCTGCTCAAGGCCTGTGGTTCCCCCCCACCATCTGTCACCCCCCTGTGGCCTGCTGCCCCCTTTGGTTATCCTCACCCAGCTCTGAATCCTCCTTCTGCAAATGGCAGGAGCCAGAGCATCTCCTCTCCTACATAGTGCCACATACCTCTTACATCCAGTGATGTCACCTCTGATGTAGACATTATCTTTCCTCATCTTCTCCATTCGGACCAGACCGCCATGGTGATTTTTCAGCCATCTCTCGTCTCTGCAGAGATTGACAAACAGACATTAGTTTCCCACATTTCCATCATTTTCACATCTTCTGAACACCTCATCCTGCCACCCCCAATACTGTGCCTCTGTGCTCCCCCATACTATACTGCAGAAACTGTCCCCTGAAAAATACTACTACCACACAGATAGTGCCCCCTTCAATAATTATTGGCACACAGTGCTCAAAAAAATAACTGCGCCCAGACACTAATAGTATAAAGATAATGTCCCCCAAAAATAATTGTGCGAAGCTGATACTATGCCAGGGTGCCCCCCTCCAAAGTAACAGTCCTCCCCAAAATCCCACCAATAGAAATAATTCTCTGCCAGAGCACACTTAATAGTAATAATGTCCCCATGGTGCCCATACTAGTAATCATGTTCCCCATAGCCCCCCAGTAGTAGGAAAGCTCACAATGATACCCCCGCTTAGTGCCCGCAGTTGAGCTAATGTCCCCATAATATATACCAGTATAAAATACCCCTATATAGTGCCCCAGTAAATGCCCCCCTAGTGCTCCTCTCCCCCATAATGTCCCCCCATAAAATGCCAGTAAAAAATGCCCCTACTTACTGCCCCATCACATGCCCCTATAGTAATCATGTTCCCCATAGCCCCCCAGTAGTAGGAAAGCTCACAATAATACCCCCGCTTAGTGCCCGCAGTTGAGCTAATGTCCCCAAAATATATACCAGTATAAAATCCCCCTATATAGTGCCCCAGTAAATGCCCCCATAGTGCTCCTCTCCCCCATAGTGTTCCCACATAATGTGCCAGTAAAAATTGCCCCCTTAGTGCCAGATGCTATAGTGCCCCCTATAATGTGCCAGTAAAAAATGCCCCTTTAAAGCCACCAGATGCCCCCTTAGTGCCCCCAAATGATGCCCCTATAGTGCCACCAGATGACCCATAGTTCTGCTCTCCCCTATAGTGTCCCCTATAATGTGCCAGTAAAAAAAATGCCCCTTTAGAGCCACCAGATGCCCCCAAATGATGCCCCTATAGTGCCGCTCTCCCCTATAGTGCCCCCTATAATGTGCCAATAAAAAAAGGCTCCTTTAGAGCCCCCAGATGCCCCCATAGTGCCCCCAAATGATGCTCCTATAGTGCCGCTCTCACCTATAGTGCCCCCTTTAATGTGCCAGTAAAAAGAAAATGCCCCAAAATGATGCCCCTATAGTTCTGCTCTCCCCTATAGTGCCCCTATAATGTGCTAGTAAAAAAAATGCCCCTTTAGAGCCACCAGATGCCCCCATAGTGCCCCCAAATGATGCCCCTATAGTGCCACTCTCCCCTATAGTGCCCCCTATAATGTGCCAGTAAAAAGAAAATGCCCCTTTAGAGTCACTAAATGCCCCCATAGTGCTCCACTCCCCCACAGTGCCCCCAAATAATGCCCCCATAGTGCCACCAGATGACCCATAGTGCTCCACTCCCCCATAGTGCCCCCAAATAATGCCCCTATAGTGCCACCAAATGCCCCATAGTGCCGCTCTCCCCTATAGTGTCCCCCATAATGTACCAATAAAAAAAGGCCTCTTTAGCGCCCCCAGATGCCCCCATAGTGCTTTTCTCCATGGTGGCCCCCCCACGTACTGTAATGTGCCAGTAAGAAATGCCCCAAAAGTGCCCCCCTACAAAATGGCAAGAAATAAATGCCCCCAGATGCCCCCCAAAAAATTCGGATAGTATCAAATTTCCAGATGCCCCCATATTGCAAAAAAAAAAAAGGACCAGTGAGAAATTGCCAGGTGCCCCCTAAATGTAGCATCTATTAAGAAAAACAAAAAAAACACTAATACTTACCTCCATCAGCAGACAGCAGCAATGCGATGCAGGCCTCTTCTGGCCTGTGTCCCTGCTGTTTGCTGCCCGGCTCAGGCAGCGTGATGATAATGACGTCATCGCGCCGCCTGAGCCGGCCTCTGATAGGCCGCAGGCATTAGTCCCTGCGGCCTATCAGAAGAACAGGGAAGGTAGACACCTCTCCCTCCCCTGCCCCGCCACAGCACAGCCATCTGTATCGCCGTCATGAGGACGGCGATACGGATGAATATTGAGATGAGCGCTTCCACAATGGAATCGCTCATCTCCTACTGCCCACTGCCCACAATAAGAACCAGGGCCACGCCGCCTGTGGCGATCGGCGGTGCGGTCCTGAGGGATAAAAAAAAAAAAAAATGAACGGATCTAGGGGGGTCCAGACCCGTTGGACCTCCCCTTTCGGTGCGTCCATGCTTCCCACTGTAGAAGTTTACATGTGGGGAGTGGAGCATGGTGATAATAGTGGTGGACCAAATGAGCCAGAACTGAGTGGCGGGTTGCAGATAACTGTGCCCATAATGGAACCAAAGAAAGCTTGAAATACACAGTATATTGTATGTACGTACATTGCTGTATTTCACATAATGAAAGTTGTAAGGCAAATGAATATTTTAGGACTGTGACATTAAATAAATCTTCCCAAGTGTAAACCATAAATACATGTAATCCTACGTCAGAAATGATCCGGCTGCCTGATTTGGCATAAATGTCGGCTGACGACCGGACAAAAATTGCTGCATACAGCTGTATTTTTCTGGCCAAAGTATTTATGCCAGAAATCGGCCAGATAACTGCTGGACCTCATTACAATTAATGGTGATGTGGTGGTGAATTTGTGAATGCCGCTCTCGCTCGAGCAACCTGCCAGAACAGACACCAGAAATGTGAACTCAGCCTAAAAATACAATAATCAGTAATAAAATAATACAAATAAAGAGGGACATTTATTAAGACCAACGATTTATACGCCTTATTTATACGTCTTAATCCCTCTGCAATGCAGGTGGATGCCCCAAGACCTCTACATACTGGGACTTTGTCTCTTGCTGCCGCCAGTCATGCGATATGTTTTAAACTACACCAGATCCCTTGTTGGCATAATTTAAGGCCATTTTTGATGCCATAAACTGCCGTGGAAAATGATGAATGAGACTAACTGGCCTTCCCTGTTCCCCCCCCCCCATGTCATGCCGCGACTTTGCAACAATGGCGTGAGGAGGGTAAAGTCACAGATTTTGTCGCAAAACACCTTCGCAACAAAATCTGCAACCCAAATATGCCAATACGTGATGTACAACAAATAATAAATGACCACCAAAATGTATTAATGTAAAATAAATAGAGAGGAGCGAATAGTAAAATGCTCGTGTGCCCGGTACTCGGTATTAAATTTTCCAAAAGTTCGTATATTCGTACGGAATAACGAACCCTATTGAAGTCAATGGGAGATACGAGCATTTTTGCAGGGGACGCAAGTTCTTCGCAGGCAAGGTTGCTTAAACACCTGTAAACCTCTGAAAGTGATGGAAACACCACGGAAATGGATAGGGAACACCAGGGGCAGCATGCATGGAGCAGGCAGAGACAGTGCAAGGAGCGACAGGACCTTGTCCGATAAAGCATACGCTATTGCTACGTATAATTTACTCTATACGTTGTTGCGTACGAATTCAAGACAGTGAAACCATTAGTACTTCCAAGCATAGAGAAGCTGTCACTCAACTTTCTGAGATTTTTGAATGACAACTTGTTGATCAGGACTCTAAGAAAGCTGGGTGATTACGATCTAATAGAAGTTAGCACATGTGTGTTAGCACATGAATTTGTTCCTTGTTATTTTTGGCAGCCCTGTCACTTTGTGCAAAGGCTTGATGAGTGTATGAGTCCCAGGACAAGAACAATTGTTCCACAATGTGAATGAGGCCCTTCTTTATATCCGTTGTATTGGAGTGCCTGTTCTGTGTAATTTTTGGCAGCACTTGCGCTTTACGTACAAGTCATCATATGTTTCCTAACAATATTTCTTCACAGTATGGCAGGAAGGGGTTAAAGGTTTAAAAAAACAATCAAAACACAGGTTTTTGAAGAATTATTTTAGTAATAATAATAAAATGTAAATTTTAACAAATAATAAATAAAAAAACAAAAGAAAATAAAAATTACGCCGGCCTTTGGCGACGTGCGGCCATCATTGCCTGCAGTTCCTGGAGCTCCAGCTGTAGGCCGCGAATAAGGCGGGAGGCAGCGTGGAGCTGGGTTCCAAAACGCCGTAAGGCGGCCTCCACCTCAAAGTCTGTGGGGATATCTGTAGGGGTGGAAACAGTAATATAATTAGTATGATCGAGTTAAAGGGGTTGTCCCACAAAAAATATTCTAAACTTTCAAACCAGTACCTGGATCTGAATACTTTAGCTGTTGCATGTCATTAAATATTTTGTATATCTACTAGAACTGACTCAGTTATTCAGTGAAATGTATCTTTATTGAGCCATTTTTTTTCTTATTTCTTTGAACTGCTCACTGAGAAGGTCGCACTTGCTCAGTTTAAATCCTCAACTGCCTCCTGTCCTGAGCTGTGATAGGGAGAGATAGACACGAGTCCTGACATGCAGCAGAATAGACAATAGTCACACTACCCTTGAGTAACCAGCTTGATGTAGCAGAGTAATTGGGGCAGATCTCTGGATCTATGTGAGGTGCAGGGCTGTTTCTCGCTTTGTTAAAAAGAGATTGCCAATGTACTATAATATTATGTGATGTATGACACATTTTTGTTAAATATTTTGGGGTAACACAAGTTTCTAATTCTTTCACTACCTTGATTTTAAAATTATTGTGATATATCTGCTTCACTAACCACTTGGAGAATATAATGTGTACACAGTCTAGTTATCAATAACATGTTGGGTGGCATGCTTGAAAATATTAAACTTTTGTGAATTAGGGGTTTGTACTTACTGGACAGCCATAATGATTGGTCTTCCCATGGGCCTGGGGAAAAATCTTCATCTCCCCTGACAGTTGGAGCTACAAAAGATAAAACATACATTTTGCTCATATTTTGAAGACAGAAGGTCCACCCATTACACTTTTTATTTTACCAACCTTCTACCTCTGGAAGTTGGGCTGGTGGTGTTGGAGGGGCTGGTGGGGTCCTCTCTCGCTGGGGTGGAGAAGAATGAGACCGGCTTCTCTGTGGTGCAGCAGCTGTCAAAAATCATTAAATAAAGGCATTACATTCAACTCGAATGAACAGTTGTAACTTCTGATGTTGATACATCTGAATAGTTTGAGGCTGGATCCCATTCCTAACCACTAGTGCTCTTATATCACTGCAGCTGCACTCCCACATAGCCTGGATTAAAAATAAATTAAATATGTTTACACTTACTAGAAGCTGAAGGTACTGTAGGGGCCGTCCGGGCACGACTCTGCCGGTGACGTCAGTGACGTAGTTGACGTTGCTCTGCAACATAAATCCGTACACAATTGTTATGATGACCGTTTTTAATACTAACACTGTATACTACTATAAAGATATTATGGGTGAGAGGAGGGCGATATGATGTGGAGCGGGCATTTCATGTGAAGGGAACATAGAATATCTGGGGTGCATATTTGATGGAGGGGGCATTTGTTGGGAGGGGTGGGGGGTTGAATGAATGAATAAAAGATGTCTGTGTGTCACATTCCGCAGATACAAACATAACAAATATAAATACAGCACATACAATGCACTAGTATACCATAGCTCCAGTCCCAACCGTTCCGGATTCGGCGGGACAGTCAGGATTTTAGCATTTTAGCGGCTGTGTCCAGGAACGGGTGGCTATGTCCCGTGGTCAGCTATCTTTGCATCCATAGGAAGCAGAGACGGGTGACGGTAAGCAGGGAACAGTCCCTTCACCTTCCCAGACGTCCAGTATAATGTCTCCTTGTGGCCCCCATACAGTATAATGTCTTCTCCTTGTGGCCCCAAGTGTTTTTTTTCTTCTAAATGGGAATTTATCGCGATAAATTTCTTAATATCGTTATCGTGGGAATATTTTTGATATCGCCCACTCCAGACAAATTAGCTGCAGCATGAGCACATCTTTGAGTATGTGTGTAGGAGGAGGAAGCGCTAACTATGAAGGGGCATATATCTAAGGGTACTTTCACACTAGCGCTAGAGATCCGGCGGGCTGTTACGGCCGGGAACAGCCCACCGGATCTCTCCGGATCCGGCATTTGCCTGACACAAACGGGAGAACGGCCAGCCCCATTAACAATAATGGGGGACGGCGCTGATCCGGCCGCTATCCGGCAAGAATGCCGGGAATTGGCAGTACAAATACCACGGAACAGCCTGCCGGATCACCGCCACATATGTAAAAGTAGCCTAAGGCAAATTACTGGGAAGGGGCACGTATCTGAGAATACCTTCACTTGTTTGAGTGGAGTTAGAGGCGTGGCCTAGCATGAAAGAAAATTGCTGCAGCGCACCACGCACGTCCACGTTGTCCTTCTATACGGTTTTCATTATTGGTACTGGTACATATACAATACACTAATTTTTTAACATGTTTTTACTTTTCAAATATTTTGTTACTCACCCTGTCGTATCTCTGCGTGGATCTGAGTAAGCCGCTCTGGGCACTTGAATTTTAAATCAGACTATTTTCTCTGGATCTGGCCCGGGGTCTGCACAGTGTCAAAGCGATGGCGCAGGCCTCGGATCACCTGCTGCACTATCTCCTACTTGTGCTGATTCGGGTGTTGGTGTGCGCCATCATAATCCTGGCTGTCCATCAGTCGGACCATGTATTTAAGCTCTCCAGAGCTAAATGCAGAAGAACGTCTGGCTGCCATTTTGCAAAATTCGCTCTGCCTCTGAGGACTGTACGCCGCAGCCTAGCATCGTGCATGCGTGCGTATGAAGCATTCGCGAGACAATAGGACGCTAACGTTTCGTACACACTTACGTAAATACGTATGCACTTAGTTCAGTAGCGTACTTTTCACAACGCTAGACGTATGTTCGTTATTTGTGCGGGAATGTGCACGACCAGAATAACGATTATTTTTAAACGCAACTTCGCTCATCTCTAATTGTACGCTAATGCGTACGAATTTGTATGCTAATTGCGCCGAATGCTACGCATTGTGCGCTAATGCGTACGAATTCACCCTCCCCATGCTGTTCCCAAAACATTTTTGTCGTGTTTCCACCATGTTTTTCACATTTTCCTATGGACCAGACACCCTCCCCTCATCCGAGCAGGGGGTGCCTGCTCTTCTCCCATTGACTTTCATTATGCTCGGGGGCTCGGCCGAGCACTCGAGCACCCCTGAGTGCTCGGCCAGAGCACCCGAGCACAGAGGTGCTTGATCATCACTATTTATCACTTATGTTTAGATCAACTCAGATTTTACAGCATCATACATGGGAAAGCTGGGTGACAGGATGTGAATGGCTGCTGTAAGGTGGCGGACACTGGTAGCAGACTGACCCAGTGATCAATGCTGACATGCTGAGGTCTGGTCACCTGCACCTGGATCAGTCCAGTACCACAGTAGTTGTGCCTCAGAAAGAAGTGTTTTGGGAGAGACAGTAGGCGCAGCGGAGGAGAAGGAGGAGGAAAATTTTCAAAAGCCAGTAGTACTTGGACCTCAGGCACCAGAAACACCGGAAAACTACAATTTTAAATAGCCACTAAAATGGCCTCAGGATGAAGTTTTTGGAGAGAGACAGTAGGCGAGCAACAGGCCTTTTGTGCCCCGACGTAAAGATTGTGTGTAGAGAGCCTGTTGTCCCTCCATAAAAAGTTTTTGAAGAGAGTCTGTTTGCCCTGGGTAAAAATTGTGTGTAGAGAGCCTGTTGACCTTCCATAAAAATTGTGTGTAGAGAGCCTGTTGTCCCTCCGTAAAAAATTTTTTGAAGAGAGTCTGTTTGCCCTGGGTAAAAATTGAGTTTACAGACTGTTTGCCCTGGGTAAAAATTGAGTTTAGAGAGCCTGTTGGCCTTCCGTAAAAATTGTGTCTAGAGAGGCTGTTGGCCTTCCTTAAAAATTTTGGTTAGAGAGGGTGTTTGCCCTGGGTAAAAATTCAGTTGAGAGAGGCTGTTGGCCTTCCTTAAAAAAATTAGTTAGAGAGGCTGTTTGCCCTGGGTAAAAATTGATTTTAGAGAGGCTGTTTGCCCTGGGTAAAAATTGAGTTTAGAGAGCCTGTTGCCCTTCCGCAAAAATTTGTTTTTAGAGAGCCTTTTGGGCCTCTGGAAAAATTTGAGTTTAGAGAGCCTTTTGGCCCTCTGTTAATATTGAATTTAGAGAGCCTGTTGGCCTTCCTTAAAAATTGTGTCGTCAGCAACTGTGATAGAGGAGGAGGCGGAGGAATAGGAAGAGAATACAAGGGCTCTTATGGACTTCAGCTGCTATCCTGCGGTGGGGAAGAGAAGTGGGGGGATATCCATGACTTGTTCATCTTGATGAACGTCAGCCTGTCGGCACTGTCAGTCGACAGGCGGGTCCGTTTGTTGGTGATTATCCCCCCAGAAGCACTAAAGACCTTTTCTGACAGTACACTAGCGGCAGGGCAGGCCAGCACCTCCAAGGCGTACTGCGCCAGTTCAGGCCATTTGTCCAGCTTGGACAACCAATAATTGTATGGCGTGGAGTCATCGCTCAGGATGCTGGTCTGGTCAGCGACATACTCCCTCAACATCTTGCGGTACAGTTCCACCCTACTCTGCCTAACCTGTGGACAGGTGGTACACTCTGGCTGGGGTGACAAAAACTTGGCAAAGGCCTGACCCAGTGTACCCCTGCCCTTGCTGGACACGCTGCCTTTTCCCCTCCTCTCCCCTATTACTTGGCCCACTGCAGTCCGTCCTCTGTCGCTAGCGGTGTCAATTGGAAATGCTTGTAGCATTTTTTGCACCAGGGCCTTGTGGTATGAATTGACCCTTGTAGTCCTTTCCTCCTCAGGAATTAGAGTGAGGAAATTGTCCTTACACCGTGGGTCTAGGAGGGTGTACACCCAGTAATCATTGGTGGCCAGAATGGTCTTCACGTGAGGATCGCGACAAAGGCAGCCTAACATAAAGTTAGCCATGTGAGGTACAGTCCCACAGCACAACACTTCCCTCTCCTCAATCGACTGACTATCCATCTTCTCCTCCTCCTCTACCTCCACCTCCAATTCCTCCTCCTCAGCCCATACCCGCTGAACTGCTGTCATCGAATCGCCCCCTGCAGTGTGGCCTAGAGTCTCCTCCTCCTCTGCCTCTTCCTCCTGTAATTCGCTCTGCAAAACTGATGTGAGGGTGCTTTGGATGGCAAACAACGGACTCTCTTCCCCCATCTCCTGTGACATGCCTAAATCCTCTGATATTAAGTTCTTTAAGGATTTTTGGATGAGACACAGCAGCGGGATGGTGACGCTGATGATGTCCGCATCGCCGCTAACCATACGTGTAGCCTCCTCAAAGGGGCCTAGGACCTGGCAGATGCCAGCCATCCATGTCCACTCCTCATGATACACCTGAGAAAAGCTGACTGGCATGACTACCACCTCTCTGGGAAGCTGTCAGCTGGCAGTCTGCTATTGCCCTTCGCTGCTGGTACACCCTGGCTATCATTTGCAACGTTGAATTCCAACGTGTGGGAACGTCACACAGCAGCCGGTGAACAGGGAGTTGTAACCGCTGTTGCACTGTCCTGAGGGTGGCAGTATCTGTGGTGGACTTCCTAAAATGTGCACAAATGCGGCGCACTTTAGTGAGCAATACAGCAAGCTCGGGGTAGGTCTTAAGAAACCGCTGGACCACTATGTTTAGTACGTGGGCCATGCATGGCACATGTGTGAGTCCACCAACTTTCAGAGCCGCCACCAGGTTACGCCCATTGTCGCAAACAACCAGGCCTGGTTGCAGGTTCTGCGGTGCAAGCCATACGGTCGTCTCCCTCCTGATGCCCTCTAACAGCTCTTGAGCCGTATGCCTCGTCGCCTAAGCTAAGCAGTTTCAACACGGCCTGCTGACACTTCCCTACTGCAGTGCTGCTGCGCATTGAGCTACTGACACTCGGCGATGTGGCCATCAATACTCTTTTCTAGGAGGAGGGGGAGGTGAAGGGGGGGTGGAGGAAGAGGCGTAATGTGCCAGTGAAACAGACACCGAATTTGGTCCTGCAATTCTGGGTGTGGGTAGCACATGAGCAGCCCCACGGTCAGACTCGGTCCCAGCCTCCACCAGGTCCACCCAATGTGCCGTCAGGGAGATGTAGTGTCCCTGCCCACCGGTACTTGTCCACGTGTCTGTGGTTAGGTGGACCTTTCCACAAACCGCGTTGCTGAGGGCACAGATGATGTTATCCGACACGTGGCGGTGTAGGGCGGGGATGGCAACGCGTGAAAAATAATGGCGGCTGGGGACCGAGAAACAGGGGGCTGCCACCTCCATGAGGTTGCGGAAAACTTCCGTTTCCACAAGCCTATACGGCAACATCTCCAGGCTCAGCAGTTTACTGATCTGCACGTTTAAGGCTTGTGCAAGGGGGTGGACGGCTGTGTACTTGCGCTTCTGGTCAAAGGTCTGCTGTAGCGACAATTGATCACTGCGCTGGGACACATGAGTGGAGGCGGAGGAGGGATATGGAGTTGCAGGGGTCCTTGCAGGGCTGGAGGCTGGAGCGTCCCAGTCGGGGGCTACTAGGTCATTGACGGCATGTGACACAGGGACTGAAGCAGCAGTGTCACCGTCACCAGCTGACTGGAGTGCCAACCACTTAGTGGGGTGTTTTTTCTCCAAATGCTTGCGCATGCTACTTGTGGTCAGGTTCTTTTTGTTGACTCCCCTGCTTATCTTGGTGTGGCACAGTTTGCACACCGCTACCCGTCGATCGCCCTCTTCATCCATAAAATACTCCCAAACTACAGAGTATCGAGCTTTGCACACTGGAGCTTCACCCCGGGAACACTTGGGGAAGTAGTAGCTCGGGCCCTGCTTCTCCCTCTGCCCAGCCCACTACCTCTCCCAACCGGTTGTGGTGCTGATGTTGCCTCACACTCAGAACCGCTTTCTTCCTGTGCCTGATCCACCCAAGTCAGATCTGTCCCCTCATCATCACCCAGCTCTTCCTCAGAGTCCCCACTCTGACTTACTTCCCTGCCAACTACCTCACCCCCTGACACCTGTGTCTCGTCATCTTCCACCACCTCCTCATATGCCACAGGTAAATCCCCACCCTTATCACCCTGAGACTGCACTAGCTTTTACGAATCGGGGCAGAGAATCTCCTCCGGTAGCACATCAGGGAAGGGTTCACTGTAGAGTTCCAGTGTAGAGTTCCAGTGAGTAAGTCTCCACATGAGATTGGACCGTGGAGGATCTAGGCTGGGGAGAAGGAGGGCGAGGTGGAGGATGGACAGGTCCACTCCCCTGGCTGTCATGAGTGGACTGGCTGGAAGACGGGGCAGTGGACATATGGCTGGACACGCTCTCCGCCATCCATTTCAGCACATTCTCTTGCTCTTGGGGGTCGGTCAAAGGAAAAGGCATCTTGAATTGGCATCTTTTAACTGCTCCCACACTTTTCATGGTCACGTCTCCCACCTCTACCACCTTTACCCTTGCCCCTGGTGTTCTCCATTTGGAGACTATCTCTCTCTCTCTATATATATATATATATATATATCTTTAAATATATATATATATATATATCTTTATATATATATGTATATATATATATATATATATATATATATATCTGTATATATATATGTCTATATATGTATAGGATGTATTAAGTGAGCTTGCACACGTGTGCACAAAATGCTATTATGCACGCACAATACGCACAATAGTATACACACTATACTAATGCACGTATCAGCTTTATTAGAATAGATGCCTTACAATATCACACACTATATGACACTGTGAGAGCACCTTATGTATGATATACAGCACAGATTTCATCAAGCAACACTGGAGGGTATTCTGTATCTGTAGGGTCAGACAATGACTCTACAGACTGCAGTATATTTCTGCTGGGCTGCTTGCAGAAATATGATTTGCACTTCTGTAGCTGGATTGTAGTCTTAAAAAAGACTTTTGGTTCACAAATGTAGTTACTCTTCAAGCCTTACAATCTGTAACTGTGTATCGAAATAAAAGAAACTACAAAACTCAACAAAACATATTTTTCTAATACCTATGAAAATACCTGCAAAATAAACAATAGTTTACTTGTCAATGAAAATTCTTAAGTGGTCCACTTCTATCAAAATTATATTCAGTCATTTGGGTGACCAAGAATATAGCTTTACAGCATCCACTGGGGTGACTGCAAAGCTTGTTCCTTATACTCTAAAATGGTAAATACACCAATCCAGAAAAACCTAATTTAGGCCATAAAGTTGTATCGGTTGTCAACCAGCATTCCTATGGAGTTCTTCTCTGTGTCTCCGCACCACAAAAAAAAAATTGAATATGCTCTATTTTTTTTGCGGTGCGGACGGATCACGGACCCATTCAAGTTGAATCCACATGGATGTCGCAAATTGCGGTCCCCAATGCTTGGAACGGCCAACCAAAGGCCGTGTGCATGAGCGCTAACTGATGGAAATAACTGATCAAATAACTGAAGTGTGAACTCAGCCTTAGGCTCCATTCACACGTCCTGTTTTTCTTTCCTGATTCGATCCTGATTTTTTCAGGACCCATTGAAATGAATGGATCCAGATCAGGATCAGGATCAAATCGGGAAAGAAAAACAGGACGTGTGAATGGAGCGTTATTCGTAGCATCCTATATAAAAACAAGTTGTGTTTGACATTTTAGACACACAACAAAAAAGCCCCATATTTATGTTGTTGTATGTCTTTATAGATCACTTTATCCAGCATTTATTGAGTTAAATAATGAAACCAAAAGGCATCCAGGTTTGGAGTAATCTGCTTTATTGGAAGACACAGCCTATTAGCCACTGGCCTTTAGCACAAAACTCACGCAGTGTAGACGGTATTGTATTTCCTCTTAGTTCTCTTAATCATCCATAAAAGAGTTATTGACAATCTCCTTAAATAAAAGCAAACATTTTAGCAACTCCTAGGAGAAGCGGATCAGCTTCCAGCCAAGTGATTTCCCGATTACTCTCACTTTCTATGAATTTCCATTGCGTCCTATGCATTTTAAAAAGAAAAGTAGGTTACGAACATTGTGCTCATTTTAAAGGAGCTTTTTTCTAGAATAATTTTTCATGAGGATAATAATTGGGGTGTCAGAGTTTGTACACTCAGTGTGAATTGGGCTGTGTTAACCAGCCGACGCCTAGTCTCTTGCTAACCCTATTCACACTTCTAAGGGTGCATTCACATCACCGTTAGGGCTTCCGTTCAGTCTTTCCGTTATAACATCGTTATAACGGAAAGAAACGGAATCCCTAGGACGGACATGACAGGACAGGACTTTGTTTTCCGTCCAGCATAACGGCATCCAGACGGATCCGTTATGCAGGGCCATAGGCTTCTATTATGACGGATCAAAACGGAATGCCTCTTAAAGGTGTCCGTTTTGATGTCCGTTCTAGGAATTCCGTTTCTTTCCGTTATAACGATGTTATAACGGAAAGACTGAACGGAAGCCCTAACGGTGATGTGAACGAGCCCTAACTCTGCTAGGCAGTCGACGCCTAGTCTCTTTGTACCTTATTCACACTTCTACTCATCTGCTAGGCAGTCGACGCCCGGCCTCATGTTTTGTCCTGTTCATGTTGGGTTAATTCTCAGGTGTTGATGATAGGGCTTCTAGAGCTTGTTCCATTCAGAACACAGGGGTGGGATCTCTGGTTGCATAAATACTCCTTTCTCCCTCCAGTGCATTGCCAGTGTTTGATTGTCCCTTGTGGCTCATCACCAGCGTTTGCCCTTGTGCTTGTTTCCTGTGTTTGACCTGTGGATTTGTATCTTGGACTTCGTCTTCTGCCTGCTGATTCGGTACCTTCTACTCTCCTGTGTTTTGACCCCGGGCTGTATATTGGACTAGCGCTTGGATTGTGATTTTGCCTGTTTATGCTCTCTCGTTGCCAACCTCGGACTGTTAACTACTCTTCTGTGTTATGTGTTTGTTTAGTCAGTCTGTCCTTCCAGCTCCCCGCTCCCTAGCCAGTACAGGGTTTTGTCATCCAGTTGTTGCCCCACAATCTAGCATAGGGGGCAATAGGCAGGGACAGGGGTTGTGGGAAGCTCAGGGTCTGCCATCCTTCCCAGACTCCCTGACATGGGGTTAGAGGAAGATGATTTTATAGGAGCTCCTACCTTGCAATATAAAGACCAGACAGTCATAGCTATAGGCATTACAGAGGCCGAAGGTACAACTGGTGCCCAAGGGGGCCAAAAAGCCTGTCCGCCACACTACAAGACATCAGTATGTATGGCATATGGTAGGCCGGAGTCCTGGTCCTGTTACAGATTTTGCATTGAGACACAGCATTTCCATCATTATGTTTGCCGTTTTACAAGAATTTTTTTAGCTGGCAGTTGACCCTAAAAGACAGGAGAGTCATAAAAAAGGCACCAGAGCTGCAATGTATGAATAAAGCCTGCATTAGACAGGCAGATTTTGTGCCAGATGATCGCTAACGAGCGGTCATAGTAACGTTCGTTAGCGATCATCTGGCAGTGTAATACTGCCGCCAATTACCTGATGAATGAGCAAATCCAAATCTTTTAGCATGTTTAAAAATTATCGTTTGCTAGCGGCAGATCAAGGTGTCTAATCACAATCTGCTGCCGGCAAACAATGATTCAGTATAGGGAAGAGCGATGGCATAACAATCGCTCCACACTATACTGAGGAGGAGATTGCTGCATGTAATATTAGCAGTTTGCTCTGCTAGCAAGCAGGCGATTGCCAGGAAGGAAGGCATCCTTCCCGACATTCGCTGACAGAATCAGACTGGCTAATACACCCTTCTCCTGAGGGTGATTGCCGTGAACCTGTTCTACACAGAGGCGCACCACCAATGAGGCCAGGTGGTGAGGCAGCACCAGGTAGGGGCAAGAGGGGGTGTCACGAGTGGGCTTGCATCTGGTATCAGACGTTCTGTGCGGCTTTCTAAAGTGACATAATTTGACATGCTTTTCCCTTGGTTTGGTTGCTGTTCACCACACCCCTTCCCCTCAGCTGTTGCCGCTGTGGTAATTAGCTTTCTCCTATTTACCCCTTCCTCTCCCAGTATCCCTGGCGGTTTATACTTTCTACCTACTTGTAGTGTGTGGTGTGGATCTCGGCTGAGATCCGGTTGCTGCGATATCTGCTTAAGATAAGTGACTTTTTCCCTTTTCTGGTTTTCCTTCTGGAGTCTCCTGTTCATCCTTTCTCTTGGAGGAACGGGTTTACTCGTTCTTGTGTCACTAGTTGCAGGGTTTTCTAGGGTGCATTTATTAGGTTCCTGTGTATGAACGCTCCTACCACCCAGGCCTGTTCATACTGGTAGTCAGTCAGGGCCTAGTTTCAGGGTTCCCTGCAGGAGGTGACCGTTCCCCTGGTTTTAGTCTGTTCCCTTCCCTCGTACGCTCGGTGTGGCTATTCCCTCCACACCAGAGCGTGACAGGGGGCAGCGGAAGTACCATGGGCAATAAGTGCTTTCAGTGTGGCAAAGGGGTTAGGTTAAGAAATTGGCATTGGGGGACACCATTTCAGTTTTCTCCTCAGGCAGCAGAAAGGCTAGGTGCACTCCTGGTTCTACATATAAAGCAAGCTATAGTTGATATAATATGAATAATAAACTATTATAAAGTTTTCTTTGTGAATTAAAAGGGATATTCACATTCATAGGGGGAAATGTATTATGACTGTAATACTTGAAGTCAGTTTTACTTTTTGAGTCTGGGTTGAAGAACTTTACTAAATTTATTAAATGTCACACATTATTTGTGAAATTTTGCTCATTTTTAAACCTAACACTTTTATCTAGAAATGCCACTCCAGTTTCACTTCACAGCACCCTCCTCCTGGAGTGAATTTCCAACTTTTTAATGTGACTTTTTTCAAATCTTGAGTGAAACTAATTAAGATAGCTAACCAGGCCCACTTTCCCACCGACTTTGCAAAACTGGAGTGAGTGGTGTAAAAATATAAAAAGTCACAAAAATGTTGTGTGGGTAAACCAAAAGTCACCAAGCCCTTTTTATATACATATATAACCATCAAATAGTAAGCTGTTTATAAATGTTTCCTATCAGATAACGCCCTCTAATATAGAGCTGCCACACTCTACAATATTTTAGAATACCTCTAATAATGAAAAATACAACCTCACATGCTCTTGGCTACTCATGTGCAGTTCCTTTGTGAAGCCTATTTCTTCCAAATAGCCATCGGTTCTTCAGACCTCTCCTTCTTTCTAATACACGAACATAAAGTTATCATTATTTGCCATGTTAAAGGTACAGTGGAGGTGTAGACCGGACATGGTCACTGTATCTACAAACCCATATTACCCAATTCATATGTAGTTATGCCGAGGTGGGTTTTTTTCTGTCACAGTCAAATGAAATTGTGTCATGTTCCATCAGATGCCATATTGCTATGATATTCTCTATAACATACATTAAGAGATACTTCCTAGGGACTCTTTGTGTCATTCACTGTACTCAACTGCATGCATCTCCTCTACGGAAAGGCACTACTACACAGTCGATGTGCGCATGCACTTCAGTAATACAGTGCCTGCTGAGTCTAATTAGCTACAATGTGATGCTCTGATTGGCTGTTCACTGTGACCTATCACAGCATATTACCGGTGAAATGTTTATGTTCATTAATGGATCTTCTGGAAAACCGTATGCCCTGCTGACTGACTTTCACATTTTAGGTTGCTTGTGGTTGTGCTTTACTGTGGCTCATAAATGGGAAATAAGATTTAAAATCTGAAGCTACCGTATCCTGAAAGGCCATTATTTTCAGCAATAGTTGTAATCAGGGGAAAACTAGGAACTTAAAGGAACTTGGTCCTGGAAAAAGAACTAAAAGTGGCTCCATGTTGTAGGTGGGTCCAAATTTACAGAAGGTGGGCCACACAAGTTAGAAGGAACAACACAAGTAGGTGAGTCCAACACAAATAGGCATGGCCAGCAATACCATAGTACAGCACAAAATACCACCCCAGCACAATATACTGCCCCCTCACCCAGCGGCGTAGTTAAAAGCTCATGGGCCCTTCTCTCAGTGCTGTGTGGCCAGGGGCAGGGAAGAACATAGCCTTCATGCTGCCTGAGGCTAAAATTGAAACAACCTTACCCTCCAGCCAGAGGTGTAATTTGACCAGCATGCACTTTCTATAACACTGGTGTCTTCTTATGCGGCACAAGGGTCTTTAGGCCCCCTCAAGCTCCTGGGCCCGGTAGGGACTGCTACTTCTGCACCCCCTATAGCTAGGCCCCTGCCCTCACCTTACTATTCAACTGTACCGTTGTCCTGAGGAAGGTGATATAGTTGAATTCAGAAGGACACTTGCAGCTACTGGTCAGGTGCATTTATTATTTCTGGGACCATCGGCTTATCATGTACCTGGCTGGTGGCCATGAAGAGGGTTTGGGTGGCCCCCTGGTTGCAATAGTTGGCCTACAATATACTAATAGATAAGGACATTTTTTCTATAGTAGGCACAGACATGCCAGTTTGATGTTGAGTCCCACCTCAGCACTAAACCCTTTCATCTGACAGGAGCTAAGGTGTGTGTGGCATCTTATTTGCTGCCAAACTGCAACAGAACCTCAGCAAAATGAGGAATATACACATGTAATACATTCATAAGTAATGAAACAATGAGACGTATAATCAGAGCAACCAGTTTATACAGGGACCCAAATTATCCTGCTTACAGTCTCCCCGATCCCAGACTACAGTCACAAATTCAATGTAATTGTTGCAATGTTTGAATCTGTTCAGACAGACCAATGCATTTCTATCTCTCTGAGCCCTGGCCTCCCACGGTTAAGATCAATATCTCATTTAAAAAACCTTTATTAGCTTGTAGAAAGACATCTTTTCAGCATTTCCCCATCTTTTTTCGCTTAACCCCTGCTCTGCCTCAGGCTACAGATGATGTTCTGAATGGTAGCTCTGTGGTGAGGTCAGCTCTGTGTGTTAGTGTTCACATACATCAGTTATTAATCATGGTTTTTACCCAGCAGCTCAATGTTTTCTTAACTCACCCTGATGGAAATCTAAAACTCTACCATATATAATACACAAACAAATACAGTCATTATATGATGGATTAAAAAAAAGCAATGGTACTGGATTTTTTTTTTTTAAAGAGGTCCTCCACTTTAATAGAATCAAGAAAATGATCACAAAGTGTCCCTCCAAAATCTACTGTAAAGTGTGGGGAAACCTGGCACTAAGTGTTCAATTTCCATATAGTGCCCCCACAGGGGGAATTAAGTCTTACACAATACCCGTTCATATCCATGGTTTGTCTGTGTAATACAGTACAGGACAGGTCTTCCAGAACAAGAAATGCTGTTTGTAGTGGCTCTATGTTTTGGCCAAGAGCAGAGGATCCTGAACGGGTGACCCTCCTCCCCTATTAACTCAGAACTCACTAAGGTATATGGAACTGAGTCTATTCTGCCACAGATGTACGTTAGAGAAGTCTCTGACTGGTTGTGAGTGGTAATCCCTGTACATGCAATGGTAGATAGCTGAACTCACTAATAGCCTGTAGGTCGTGGTACCAGTTACATGTGAAGATCCAGTGAGCAGGATGCAAATGGAGATGCTTTGGTAGTTTATTGAAGACTTACAATATGGAGGACATTAGAGGATATAACAGGATATTAGAGGACCTTAGGGGACATTAGTGCTCAAAAACGAAAGCTCTCACCAGCTCTGTGTCTGTTGCAGGAGAAGGCAACTGAGGAACTGAGAAAAACAGGAACTGATGTCACAAAAGGGAGGAGAAAGCAGAGAGCAAAGGCATATGGGAATTACATTATACATTCAGAAACTATAACAAGAATGACCACAGGGTGGCAGCATTGCATAACATAATAATTATACAACAACACAAATAGGCAATAATGATAATGGAGAAAATAAATGCTGAGACAGCACACTCCCCATCTGAAATCCTTGGATTTCACTATATAATAAACATGAATGTCCATATGATGTTCAGTAGAAACACTGGAACCTGAAAGATAAAAGGTAACAAGAAAACACTATAAACTGCAATGGGTGGACAGGAACAGTCCAATGGTTGGAATAACTGCAAATTCCTCACGGCAAGTGAAATTATTTCTCAAATGGTAAGAGAAGAACAATCTCAGATACAGGCCTGATGAAGGACTTGGAAACGCCTTGTTTTGCGATGGTCACTCCCACTTTACGGACCTTGCCGTCTTCACTGGTGAAGATTTTTTAGATGAGAATGATGTATCAGCAGCGTAGTAATATAGTGATTGGCTGGTATAATAAGGGGATTCCTTTCTGAAATCTCTAACTTAGCCTTGCTTAGGCGACCACCAACTCTCAGTATGCCATGATCGTCAATTACTGGTTTCAAGTTAGCAATGGGGCTGCTTTTTGGAATGTCTTGCTCGTCCTGTATACATTTTAGTTCCTTGTGAAAGGCACTCTGTTGTACGTTGCGTATCACAAGCAACTGACATAGGGCAATATCTTCTGCAGAGAGAGGTTTATGGCACACGTGCCAACTGCAACATTCAGCGCTACGTTTCTCAGCACAAAAACACTGTACAATGTGGACTAACCTTGTAATGGTGCGAACAAGTCTAGAGCATCTGGAGAAGCGTTCAAAGCGATGACAGCCCAAGCCAGGCATCCTTTCAGACTTGGTGGTAAGGGTACTAACTTCAGGGCGAATCTCTGGATCTTCATGAGGCTCTTGGACACTGAAGACATCTTGAGTAGCAGTTTCTTCACTTTCTTGGTTTAGCAAAAACTCTGGACCTGTTAACCAAGAATAATATGCAGAGACTCTACCAGATCCTGGTCTGGTGGCGCAATCTGCAGGATTGAGATGAGATGGAACATAGTGCCACTGTTCAGGTTTAGAGGACTTTCTAATCCTTTCAATGCGGTTACTTACATACACATAGAAGTATTTCGACTGGTTTAATATATAACCCAGAACAAGCTTGCTGTCTGTGTAAAATTGAATGTCATCCACATGAATATCTAGCTCTCGCTGTATAAAGTCTGCAATCTCTACAGCTAGTACAGTTCCACAAACTTCAAGCCTAGGAATGGTGTGTTCAGGTTTTGGAGCTAATTTAGCCTTTCCAAACAGAAATCCAACATGAGCTTCATTGTAATAGTCTATTACTTTCAAATAGGCAACAGCTGCAATAGCTTCAGTAGATGCGTCTGAGAATATGTGGACTTCTTTCCTCCGAGTTGTTGTAAGGGTAGTTGGAGTGTAGCATCGTGGTATATGCGTACTGTCTAATGCATGCAAGCATTCCTTCCATAACTCCCATTTTTGCTGTTTATCTGAGGGCAGGGGAGCATCCTAGTCCACAATAGACTCTGAGAGCTATCTTAACTGGAATTTGCCTTGTACAGTCAAAGATGCTACAAATCCCAGGGGATCATATAGGCTGTTCACCACTGAGAGAACTCCCCATTTAGTAAATGGTTTATCTGCACAGCTTACTTGAAAACCAAGGAAGTCATTTGATAAGTCCCACCTCAAACTAAGACTTCTCTGTACTGGTGGATTGTCTATCCCTAGTTTGAAGTCTCTGAATTCTATGGCATGATCACTGGGCTGGAAGGCTTTCATTACGGCAGGACAATTAGAGGCGATTTTATATAACCTCAGACAAGATTTTGAAAGCATACCTTGTGTCCTTTTGAGCAGGTCTATGGCTTCCTCCACTGTGGGCAAGGATTTGAGTGTGTCATCCACGTAGAAGTCTCTTTCAACGAAGTTTCAGGCATCCTTCCCAAACTCTGACTCACCATCAGAGGCAGCCCTACGTAGGCCATATATAGCGACAGCAGGTGAAGGACAGTTACCGAACACGTGAACCTTTATGCGGTATTCAACCATTTCCTTGCTGGTGTCATTGTCTTGGTGCCAAAGAAACCTGAGGTAATTTCTGTGGTCTTGCCGAACGATAAAGCAATGAAACATTTGTTCAATGTCAGCAGTAATGACAACTGGCTCCTTTCTGAATCTCATAAGTACTCCTACCAGATTATTGGTCAGGTTTGGACCGGTAAGAAGAACGTCGTTCAGAGATACGCCATGATGTTTGGCACTTGAGTCAAATACCACTCTTATCTGATGATTTGGTTTCCGTGGGTAATATACTCTAAAAGAGGGAAGGTACCAGCATTCTTCATGCATTTGCAAAGGTGGAGCCAGCTCTGCATGATCATTGTGAAATACCCTTTCATAGTAACATAGTTTATAAGGCCAAAAAAGACATCTGTCCATCCAGTTTTTCTACAAGTTGATCCAGAGGAAGGCAAAAAAAACCCTGTGAGGTAGAAGCCAATTTTCCCCACTTTAGGGAAAAAAATTCCTTCCCGACTCAAATCAGGCAATCAGAATTACTCCCTGGATCAACGACCCATCTCTAGTAACTATAACCTGTAATATTATTACACTTCAGAAATACATCCAGGCCCCTCTTGAACTCTTTTAGTGAACTTACCATCACCACCTCCTCAGGCAGAGAGTTCCATGGTCTCACTGCTCTTACCATAAAGAATCCTCTTCTATGTTTGTGTACAAACCTTCTTTCCTCCAGATGCAGAGGATGTCCCCTCGTCAGTCACAGTCCTGGGGATAAATAGATCATGGGAGAGATCTCTGTACTGACCTCTGATATATTTATACATAGTTATTAGATCTCCCCTCAGTCGTCTTTTTTTCTAAAGTGAATAACCCTAATTTTGATAATCTTTCTGGGTACTGTAGTCCACCCATTCCAGTTATTACTTTAGTTGCCCGCCTCTAAACCCTCTCCAGCTCTGCTATGTCTGCCTTGTTCACAGGAACCCAGAACTGTGCACAGTACTCCATGTGTGGTCTGACTAGTGATTTGTAAAGTGGCAGGACTATGTTCTCATCACGGGCATCTATGCCTCTTTTGATGCAACCCATTATCTTTCTATGAAGGCCACAAAATGGTTTTTCATTTCAGGTTTGTTTTTCAAAGTGCGTTGCAAAGAGATGAATCTGGATAGCACCTGTTCTCGGTTGTTAGGAAGTCTGGTTCTTACAGCACGGAAAGGTAAAGGTGTAACCCAGTGGTTAGATGCATCTTTGAAGAATCCATTGTCCATTATTTTAATAAACTCTTTGTTATCTATGGACAGGGCTAATCTGTTGTCTTCTGGTGTTGTACAAAACACTGATCTTCCTAAGTCGTCATAAAGGGTAGAAATGATGTCTGGTTCCTTACGGTAGTCAGAAAGCCTTTCCTTTACCTCGTAATGATGAACACATGGCTTAAAGTGAGTTCACAAAAGTTTTGAAGGAATTCACCAGAGATGGTTTGTGGCTTTTATCAATACATACATTGCCCACAATAACCCAGCCTAAGTCGAGTCTCTGCGCATATGGGGCATTGTCAGGACCATTGCTTTGTTGCCATACCTTATGGACCCTCAGAATGTCTCTCACAAGCAAGAGTAAGACATCAGCATTCATGGCCATAGGGGGAATCTCATTAGCTAAATGTTTCAAGTGGGGATGGTGGTATGCAGCTTCTGGAGTAGGAATTTCATCTCTTTCCTCAGGTATCTGGTCACATTCAATTAACGTTGGCAAGGGTATATGAATGTTCCCTTTAATGGAGGAGATAATGTATCCAGTAGCTCTTTTTCCATAAGTCTCTACAAGACCAGAACAAGTGATGAGGGTGTATGGCGTTGCTTCTCCCTTTACACTGAATATCTCAAAGAATTTAGGCTTCACCAGGGACCTATTGCTTTGTTCGTCTATAATGGCTTACATTCTGGTGGCTCTTTGAGATTGCCCTTCTGGGTATACGTTGACCAAACACACCTTTGCGCAGCACTTGGAACCAGTCTCCTTGCCACATATTTCCATACAGGAAGAGGAGACAGTCGTTGTAGCTAGCTCTTGAGTCGGTGGCTCCCTGCCATGGGGTGGGATGGCATTAGTTGCGGCTTGAGATGTGTTGTCTGGAGGCAAGGTAGGATGCATTGCTGTAACATGCTTGTCACTGTTGCATTCTGCACATCTGATTATAGCCTTACAGTCTTTTGCCATATGATTTCATGAGGCACAACACTTGTAACACACTCCAAGCTATTTGAGTGTCTCTCTGCGTTCTTGCAAAGTCTTTGCCCTGAGCCCATGACATTCTTTTAAAGGATGAGGTCTTTTGTGGATAGGACACATGTGGTTAGGGTCCTTTTCCTTAAGGACAGGGGTGTCCTTCCTAGTAGTGGAGGCTGCAATAAGTGGAACGTTTGTCTTTCTAACAGATACTGTTCACCTTAAGTCTCTACGTTTACTTGTTGGGTTGTCATACCTTGAGCATGAGGATGAAGAAGGTAGACTGGATTCTGTGAAGTCAAAGCTGGGATCATTCTTCTTCCGAGCTTGGTCACTGATGAATCTGGAAAAATAAGAGAAAGGGGGAAAAGACACATTGTGTTCTCTCTTGTATCTGGAGCCCTGGTCTGCCCATTTTTCTTGCATTAAGTGTGGTAGTTTCAACACAACTGGATTGACACCATGAGCCATATCAAGGTAACTCAGTCCTGGCAGACGTGGGTCCATTTTAGCCAATTCTAATTCTTTTAGTAGATCACTCAGATCCTGGAGCTTACGGTTGTCCTTGCCATTTATCTTTGGGAAGGCCTGAAGTCTTTTAAATAATGCACTCTCTATAGCTTCAGGACTGCCAGCGAGACCTTCCTATGAGTGGCCCGCATGAACTGCTCTTAATGTTTTTACCCATTCTGCAGATTCTGGGCCTAACCAGCTGACAAGCAAGTCAAGTTCTTCCTTGGAAGTGAGGTTAAGATCACTGATTACTGCTTCAAAGGTCGATTTCCAGGCTCTGTAGTTTTCAGCATGGTCATCATACTTTGAGAGACTATTGTTTATCAGCTCCCTGCGCATCATGTATCTGGCAAAGTTCGACATGTCTGATCTCCCATTCCTTGTTGCTGGATTGCATTGTGGTTACTCTGGGGCATGTAGAGGCTCTGGCTTATAAGGCTGAGATTGATCAGGACACAATGATGTGGCATAGGGGTTAAGCTGTGGTTTAGTCTCTAGAAGATGAGCTGGCTCAACGCTGGAAATTACCTTGTTATTGGTGGATGATGGCATCTGATGCTCTGTGGGTTCATCCAGTTGGTGATTTAGTATTGTGGTTACATGCGATTTAGCAGGAGGAACAGGCGGTGATTGCCTTAACACATATGGCAGTGCAGTCGGCTGGGTCTTCCATTTCTCCTGGGATGAAACAGTCTAGATCAGTACCTTGGCCTACTGCTTGCTCGAAGACCTTCAGTTTAGCTAAGGCAGCTGCTTCTTCCCTTTCTGTTTGGAGGATTTTTAGTTGAGCTTCTGCCTCTGCCTCCTTCTTCGCAAAGGAACTTCTAACACTAGCTTCCTCTGCTTCTGCCCGGATCTCTAGAATCTTGTCATGTAACGCTGACCTTCTGGAACGAGAGGTTTTGGAAGATGAAAGTGTATATTTGGTTAAAGTTGATCGATGCAAGTCTTGCAAGTGTGCGATGCGGAGTTCTGCTTTACTCTTAGTGTCTTGTACTAAGGCATCCTTCTCTTGGAGGAGACCTTTTCTCTCTCAACTCTTCTGAGGCATCATCAAAATCGGATTCACTCAGAAAAGAGATGTATCTTGCAGACAGTCGCTGATAGCGGACATAGGCGTTAGTTAAACGATTCAATGCTGTGGTTAGCTTTGATGCGTCATTGTTCTAGCATGAAAGAGCTGCTATATAGTGTTCTGTTCTTTGCCATAAGTCATTTAAATTGTCACTGAACTCTTCTTTGGTTGTCTCAAAGTTCTTTCTAATCTTTTGTGTTGGCTTAATAACACGTTTAGATCGTACAGTTAGTTCCTCAGTGAACATTGACTCTGCTTCCTGTATATCTGAGTTTTTGGGAGCAGGGTGAGTTTCCCTATGTTCAGTGACCGAGAAATCAACTGAGCCTCTTGTGGACATGTTGTTTCTGATTAAGTGGTACTGTCACTTTAAGAAACGATTTCAGCTTACTCACTGTGCTTATGAAGCTACATGCAGGTAAGATGGCGGCCAGCTCCAAGCTTGCTTGCAGACTGCGTGTAGACATGCAAAGACTGAAGATATAAACCTCGTTTTTGACTATTCTGCCACAGATGTACGTTAGAGAAGTCTCTGATTGGTTGTGAGTGGTAATCCCTGTACAAGCAATGGTAGATAGCTGAACTCACTAATAGCCTGTAGGTCGTGGTACCAGTTGCATGTGAAGATCCAGTGAGCAGGATACAAATGGAGATGCTTTGGTAGTTTATTGAAGATTTACATATGGAGGACATTAGAGGATATAGCAGGATATTAGAGGACCTTAGGGGACATTAGAGGTCAAAAATGAATGCTCTCACCAGCTCTGTGTCTGTTGCAGGAGAAGGCAACTGAGGACCTGAGAAAAACAGGAACTGATGTCACAAAAGGGAGGAGAAAGCAGAGAGCAAAGGCATATGGGAATTACATTATACATTCAGAAACTATAACAAGAATGACCACAGGGTGGCAGCATTGCATAAAATAATAATTATACAACAACAAAAATAGGCAATAATGATAATGGAGAAAATAAATGCTGGGACAGCACAGGGTCTTCTAAACTAGACAACCCCTTTAATAAAAAAATGTGTAGTACTGTCCTTGTGCAATGATCCCCTGTCCTGGTGACTGTAGTCTTATTGAGTAGGATCCATTTAAACCATCCTTCTACAGATTACAGTGACACCAAGATAACATGCCATTATGACCTTCTTGACTTAACTATGTATTTTTTTTTGTGTCCCAGATTATGGTTTCTGTTGACCTTTAACTTATACCATTGATCTATGAACTCTATGCTGTCTGATTGACTGAGACTTTCTACAGTCAAGGTCTATGATTCCCACTAATTCATGAATCAGTGTAATCTTGACATAGAAATGAGCACATATTGCACTGGGTTCATTGTTCTCTTTGTCTATATAGTTTAATTCTGCTGTAGTCCACAATTTGACATTAAGGTTTTCTTGTGAGCAACAATGTAGTAGAGTATATGGGGTAGACATAGCAATCTCACTGCACGTGGATATTGTCTTGATTTGAATTACAATTGGAGGTGCATGCTTGCTGTATCAAATATAGTGTATACTGTATTCTACAATTTTGTTTCACTTATGACTTGCTAGTCAAAACTTTTTATAGCCAACTTTTCCACCAACTTTTTGTCTAGTCCTACCTTGCACCGTTTCTTTTTTCACCTTCTCAATTTTAGACAGTTTTTGGTGCATCTTGTGGCAAAAAACAATGCCAGATCCAAGGAGGTCTAAACAGTGGTGTAAAATTCTGATCACAGCTTTAGAAGCATTTTACAATCCAAAAACAAAACTTGACACTAAATAAAAATGTGCTGTAAATAGAGATGAGCGAGCACTAAAACGCGCGGGTGCTCGTTACTCGAGTCGAACTTTTCCCGATGCTCGGGTGCTCGTTTCGAATAACAAACCCCATTGAAGTCAATAGGAGACTCGAGCATTTTTACAGGGGACCAAGGCTCTGCCTAGGGAAGGCTGGGTGAAAACCTAGAAACATCAGAAAATGATGGAAACACCACGGAAATGGACAGGAAACAGCAGGGGCAGCATGCATGGATGCCTCTGAGGCTGTCTAATCCCACCATTACCCCAAATTCTCCTAGTGGGGCATGTGTGGTATCGATTCTTCTCAGTTTAAAATCGTATACGTCCCCTATCTTGGGACCATATATTTCATGGATTTTTCGAACACGGAAAAGGAAAAAGAGCTTGCTCTGGCCAGGGGAGTGTCTTTTCTACTGCAGCTAAGGGAACGTGTCCATGCTCTGCCTATCACAGGTCAGGAGCCAACTAAAAGAGGAACAAACAAAAATCAGTATAATATCTAATACGTCCCCTATCCGGGTAAATTGTTTGGAGAAAGGGCCTGTGGGTGGGGGGCAGGCTGGGGGGAAGGATTTGGAAAAACTGTAGCATCAACTGGTACGGTATGTATTCTTCTGAGTTTAATACCGTATATGGCACCTATCCGGAAAAATAGTTTGGAGAGAGAGAAAGAGAGGAAAAAGACATGCAGTATGGAGCAATTACACGGAAACTATTAGATTAGGCAGACTTGGTCTGCTTAATTGCAACCCAGACAAATAAGAGAAAGAGAGGAAAATTACGTATTTTTAAAAGTGACGTTCAGTATAGATCAAGTGTGGTATGTGTTCTATGTATACTACTCAGTTTAATACCGTATATGGCAGCTATCCGGAAAAATAGTTTGGAGAGAGAGAAAGATAGGAAAAAGACGTAAATTGTTTGGAGAGAGGGCCTGTAGGTGGGGGGGCAGGCTGGGGGGAAGGAGGTTGAGCTGGAAGAGCCAGAGGAGTGCCCCCTGGGCTAGTGTGTGTGGTGGTGATAACAGCCGGATGTAGTTAGAATGACGATGCAGAACCCCAACTTAAAAATTTAGCATCAACCGGTACAAGTGTCAATTATGAGCTCGATCAAGTGTGGCATGACATTTTAGATGGAGATTGCATGTGGTCACGTACTCCCTGGAACCCCATAGTCACCCCTTCTCTGATGTGCTACCCCAGAACATTCTCTGCCCCAATTCGCAAGACCTTTTGCAGTCTCAGTGTGCTGACAGTGGGGATTTACCAGTGTTGTCTGAGGAGGTGGTGGACAATGGCGAGACACAGGTGTCGGGGGGTGAGGTAGTTGAAAGTGAAGCAAGTTACATTGTGGGCTCCTTGGGGGACTTTCTCATGATGGGACAGATTCAATTGTGTTTAGAAAGGCTGATGGGCTTCCGTCAGCACTGTGTGTATAGAACTCCATGGCCTTTCATAAAAATAGTCTGGCGATGACCTCAAGGCAATTTTCAGGGACACGGTAATGGTGACCCACTTAAAAATGCTGCCTGACAACCTGGCGGTTAACCCCTGATTATCTGTCTTTCAATAAGATTGCAGTGTAAAGCATGGTGGTGAGCCTCAGTAATAGGATTGCAGTGTAAAGCATGGTGGTGAGCCTCAGTATGACTTTTTGGATGGAGATTGCATGTGGTCACGTACTCCCTGGAACCCCATAGTCACCCCTTCTCTGATGTGCTACCCCAGAACATTCTCTGCCCCAATTCGCAAGACCTTTTGCAGTCTCAGTGTGCTGACAGTGGGGATTTACCAGTGTTGTCTGAGGAGGTGGTGGACAATGGCGAGACACAGGTGTCGGGGGGTGAGGTAGTTGTATGGGAAGCAAGTTACAGTGGGGACTCCTTGGGGGGACTTTCTCATGAGGCACAGGAACAGATCAATTTTTTTTTTTTTTGTGTTTATTTAACTTTAATTTAGCACAAATAACCACAGAGATATTTATTCGTTATCTTCACTGCGCAGTCTGGCGTTGGGGTTCGTCACTTTGATGGCGAGCTGTGCCTCTCTCTCTCTACAATGGTCTTTAGGTTCTTTGAGGAGACGTTGTGGGCGAATTCTGCACAGAAGGACTTGTTGCTCATCAACAGAACCTCGAGCTCCTTGACATTGTGGACCAGGAATTTGCGGAACCCTGTGGGCAGCATGTGTTTGGTCTTCTTGTTGCTACCGTACCCAATGTTGGGCAATATAGATACGCAGGTAATATTATTTTTCACACCTATCCCAAAAAAAAATTTACGCAGTTTGCACAAATAAAACTGGAAACTGGAACTGGAGAGAGGGCCTGTAGGTGGACCTCCGGAAAAATTGTTTGGAGAGAGGGCCTGTAGATGAACCTCCGGAAACATTGTTTGGAGAGAGGGCCTGTAGGTGGACCTCCGGAAAAATTGTTTGAAGAGAGGGCCTGTAGGGGGCCCTCCTGAAAAATTGTGGTAAAAGAGTGCCAGTTGGACCTCTAAAAAATGGCGTTTTTTTAGTCAGCGTTAGGCAAAGACGACATGGAGTAGGAGGAGTAGAGAAGAGGAATCGGATACATAAGTAATGTTAATCTTTAGCTGCTTTCCCCCGGATGAGATTTGAATTCCGGTGAAATCCAGGCTTTGTTCATTTTAATAAGCATCAGCCTGTCAGCGCTGTCAGTTGACAGGCGTGTACGCTTATCGGTGATGACGCCACCAGCTGCACTGAATACCCGCTCTGACAGCACGCTAGCGGCAGGGAAGGCCAGCACCTCCAAGGCGTACAGCGCCAGTTCAGGCCACGTGTCCAGCTTTGAAACCCTGTAGTTGTATGGAGCAGAGTGATCGCTACGGACGTTGGTATGGTCAGCTAGGTCACTAGCTCACCATCTTTCTGTACAGCTCCCCCCTACTCTGCCTAGACTGGAGACAGGTGACAGTGTCTTGCTGGGGTGACATAAAACTGGCAAAGGCCTTGGAGAGCGTTCCCCTGCCAGTGCTGGACAAGCTGCCTGCTCGCCTACTCTCCCCCGCTACTTGGCCCACAGAACCATGCTCTCTGCCGCTAGCGGCGTCAGATGGGAAGAATTGTTTCAGCTTGTGCACCAGGGCCTGTTGATATCTATTCACTCTCATACTCCTTTCCTCTGCAGAGATGAGAGTGGAAAGGTTCTGCTTGTACCGTGGGTCCAGGAGAGTGAACACCCAGTAATCGGTGTTTGAAAAAATTCTTCTAACGCGAGGGTCACGGGACAGGCAACCTAACATGAAGTCTGCCATGTGTGCCAGAGTCCCAACACGCAAGAATTCCCTCTCCTCACTGGCCTGACTCTCCATTTCCTCCTCCTCCTCCTCCTCCTCCTCCTCCAAGTCCTCCTCTTCAGCCCATACACGCTCAAGAGTTAAGGACTGAGCACTGGTACCCTCTACTGTCTCGCCGACATTCTCCTCCTCTTCCTCCTCATCCTCATCCCCCCCCTCCAATACGCGCTGAGAAACAGACCGGAGGGTGCTCTGGCTATCAAGCGACGTATCTTCCTCCACCGTCTCTTGTGACAAGCGCAAAGCATCCGACTTGATGCTGAGCAGTGAGTTTTTCAACAGGCAAAGCAGCGGGATGGTGAGGCTGATAATGGCGGCATCGCCACTGATCATCTGTGTTGACTCCTCAAAGTTGCTCAACACCTGGCAGATATCAGACATCCACGTCCACTCCTCATTGTAGACTTGAGGAATCTGACTGACCTGACTACCAGTTCTGGTGGAAGTTGACATCTGGCAGTCTACAATCGCTCTGCGCTGCTGGTAAACTCTGGATAACATGTTTAATGTCGAATTCCATCTCGTGGGCACGTCGCACAACAGTCGGTGAGCGGGCAGTTGTAGGCGGCGCTGCGCTGCCCTGAGAGTGGCAGCATCTGTGGTCGACTTGCGGAAATGCGCACAGATGCGGCGCACCTTGGTGAGCAAATCAGACAGATTGGGGTATGTCTTGAGGAACCGCTGAACTATGAGATTTAACACGTGGGCCAGGCATGGCACATGTGTCAGTCTGCCTAGTTGCAGAGCCGCCACCAGGTTACGCCCGTTGTCACAAACAACCATGCCTGGCTTGAGATTCAGCGGTGCCAGCCACACATCGGTCTGCGCCGTGATGCCCTGTAACAGCTCTTGGGCGGTGTGCCTTTTGTCACCTAAGCTCAGCAGTTTTAGCACCGCCTGCTGGCGCTTACCCACGGCACTGCTGCTGCGCCTAGAGCTATCGACTCGCCGTGCCCATGGATGGTAATTCGGTGGAGGAGGAGGAGGGGTCGGAGGAGGAGGAGGCATAGTACGTCTGAGAGACCGTGACCGAGGTAGGCCCCGCAATCCTCGGTGTGGGCAGTACATGAGCGGCCCCAGGGTCATTCTCGGTCCCAGCCTCCACCAAGTTAACCCAATGTGCCGTCAGTGAGATATAGTGTCCCTGCCCGGCAGCACTTGTCCACGTGTCCGTGGTTAGGTGGACCTTCTCAGAAACAGCGTTGGTCAGGGCACGGATGATGTTCTGTGACACATGCTGGTGTAGGGCTGGGACGGCACATCGGGAAAAATAGTGGCGGCTGGGGACCGAATACCGAGGAGCAGCCACCGCCATGAGATTGTGAAAGGCCTCGGTCTCTACCAGCCTATAGGGCAGCATCTCCAGGCTAAGCAATTTGGAGATGTGGACGTTGAGGGCTTGGGCATGTGGGTGGGTGGAACTGTATTTCCTCTTGCGCTCCAGCGTCTGCTGTAAAGACAGCTGAACGCTGCGCTGGGACACATTGGTGGACACTGTGGAGGATCGTGGAGGCGAAGGTGTGGTTTTCCGGTGGGAGGCGCTCGTGCCGGGGTCCTGGGCAGGGGGTTGACTAGCAGAGGCAGCGAGTGACGCATGGGGTTGACTAGCAGAGGCAGCGAGTGACACAGGGGAAGGAGCAGTGGTGTGACCCGCAGGAGGTGGTGAACGGCCTTGGTTCCATTGAGTGGGGTGTTTATAACTCATATGCCTGCGCATGCTGGTGGTGGTTAGGCTAGTAGTGGTGGCACCCCTGCTGATCCTGGTGTGGCACAGGTTGCACACCACAGTCCGTCGGTCATCCTCACTTTTTTTAAACAACCTCCAGACTTGCGAACATCTAGGCCTCGCCACGGGAGCTTCACTACGTGAAACAGTTGCTGCTGATGCACCAGCTCTGGCCCTGCTTCTCCCTCTGGCCACACCACCGCCTCTTACAACCTGTTCTGGTGCAGCACTCGCCTCCACCTCAGAAGCACTGTCTTCACTCGGCATATCAACCCAGCTTGGGTCAGTCACCTAGTCATCCTCCGATTCCTCAGTCTGCTCCCCCCCTCGGACTTCCTTCCCTGACAACAACTTCACCACTGTCTGACAACTGTGTCTCCTCATCGTCCGACACCTCTTTACAAACTTCTTCCACTAACTCAACATTGTCGTCATCATCATCATCATCACCCACAGACTGCGACAGTTGGAAAACTTGGGCATCGGGAACGAGGTCAGCAGCAACCTGAGAAGTGGTTTGTGACTCTGGGAAGGGTCCAGAAAACAGTTCCTGAGAGTATGCAGGATCGCATTCCAAATTTTCCTGGGAGGGGGCAGACTGGGGGGAAGGAGGTTGAGGTGGAGGAGCCAGAGGAGTGCTCCCTTGGGTAACGTGGGTGGACTGCGTGGAAGACTGACTGGTGGACAAATTACTTGAAGCATTGTCCGCAATCCACGACATCAGCTGTTCGCACTGTTGTGGTTTCAACAGTCCTCTACCACGTGTCCCTGTAATTTGAGACATGAAGCTAGGGAGTGTAGCTCTGCGGCGTTCCCCTGCTCCCTCATCAGCAGGTACTGTCTCACCCTGCCCAGGACCACGGCCTCTGCCCCCTGCAGTAATTGAATGCCCACGCCCTCGTCCTCGACCCTTAGCCCTGGGGTTCAACATTTTCTGTATATAAGTGTATTATATAAAAAATAAAAAATAAATGGCCCTGGTGTACTGAAACCCACAAACTTGTTCAGTCTGGTTTAATTAAGTGACGTAAAGAAAGTGTCACCTGGACAGAAAATACGGATTGGAGTGAGTGGACAGCTGAACTGTGACACACAGAATGGTTCCACACTGCTGTGTGAAATGGATTTGTATCACTGAGCTAAAACAACAAAAAAACTATTTTTTTATATATTTTTTTTATATATTTTTTTTGTAGTTTTGTTTTTTTTGGGAACGTGACGTGCAGAAACTATCGTAGACCTAACTCACACCCTGTTAATGGTGGCTATTTTGACTGCGACCCAGACAAATGTCACACAGAGATTTTTTTGATCAAGCTATATACGTGAGAGCAAAAGACCCGGTTGGATTACGTGACATACAGAAAGTGTCACCTGGACAGAAAATAGTGAGTGTACTGAACTGTGACACACAGAATGGTTCCACACTGCTGTGTGCAATGGATTTGTATCACTGAGATATAACAATAAAAAAAAGGTGGTTATATATGGCGATAGCTGCACTACTAGTGCCAGCTAGCCAGCCAAGCCAGGAGACAAAAAAAAAATTTCTTGTAGCCCTTAGAAGGGCTGTTGGGTTCTTTGTGGGTGATTCCTGCCTAACAGAGAACTAAATGCAGGCCCTAACACTGTCCCTGAAACGCAGCAGCTCTATCCCTAACGACATCTAGACAGCATCTGAGCCGAGCACCGCGGCCAGTCACTAGTATATTCCAGGGTCACCTGATCAGGCCAGCCAACCCCTGCTATCGACATGTAAGGGCCCCACGTGATGCTGGGTGTACCGCAGAGTCTCCTGGCTTGTGATTGGCTGAGTTTATAGGCGCCAAAAAAAGCACGATGCGGAAGTTGCCATTTCCTCGAGCATGGCGAGATACTCGTCCGAGCAGCGAGCACTTACGAGTACCCTAATACTCGAACGAGCACCAAGCTCGGACGAGTATGCTCGCTCATCTCTAGCTGTAAACCAAGAAGCTCTAAAAGTGCTGCCACATTAGATTTTGTAGTGACTTTTTTGGCTTGTAAAAAATGCCATGAAATGGATTCAAATTTTTACAAGCGTGTTTGGGGTGGTGTCTTTTAGTCACACAAAGTCACATGTATTATGACCTTTTATGCCTGCGGTTTGCAGCTTTTTGAACAGTGCAATGCCTAAATTCAGGCACATGTGGTGTTTCTATGCCAAATTTGCCACTTGGTAGTGGTGGGGGCAAGGTGATTGGGTGACTGGGGGGTGACCTCAGCACCTGCATATTCACTGGTATCAATGATTGTTAAAATCTACTGTACCTAGGGGCTACGCCTAATTAATGACGAGGCCTGCATCTTAAGAATATTCTCCTGCTACATGGGGGATATGAAAGACATACATACAATTCTGGTCTTTGATAAATGGTCCCTAATGTTTTCATTGTGTTTTTTTCAGACATTTTTTTACCTGTAGGGAAGTTTATGGGAAGTTTAATTCCTTTTGGTCAAAATGCCAAAAGACAAAAAATACAGTGGGTGGCGATAAAAAAAACAGGGGGTCATTTATCAATTTGAAATACACCTAAATTAGGCGTATTTCAGGTGCAGATTGTAGTGCAATGATTAGTAGGTCTAAAATTGCGGGCGTGGTGTGGGCAGGGAAGGGGACGTACATTTGCTGCTGTGATGCTAGAAAATCTGGTGGCTCTATGTGAAGAAAACAGCTCACAAAAAGTTAATGAAACATGAAAGATGAGAGATTCATAATCAAAGTCATAAATCAATAAAAAGAAATCCGGTCTACATAGGTTTAAAAAAATGAATATAGATTTCTCGGAGAGAAAACATGTAATCTGTGAAGATCTACATATGTTGCTGGGATGCTGGAAAATCTGGTGGCTCTATGTAAAAAAAAAAAAGCTAACAAAACATTAAGGGGTTGTCCCACGAAAAATATTCTGCAGGTTTCAAGCCAGTACCTGGATCTGAATAATTTTGTAATTGCATATAATTAAAAATGTTGTATAGCCACAGAGTTATTCAATAAAATGTATCTGCATAGCGCCACCTGCTGTATGCCTTTTTCTTATTTCTTTGTCCTGCTCACTGAGAAGGACGCACAAGCTCAGTTTCATCCTTCATCTGCCTCCTGAGCTGTGATAGGTAGAGCATGGACACACCCCCTGAGCTGTAGCAGAAAAGACACTCGTATAGAGCTGTCAGCTTGATATAAATCTAACAGAGCAATGGATAGAGAGATCTCTGGATATATGTGAGGTACAGGGCTGGTACTAGCTTTGCTATACCGAGATTTCCATGTACTATATGATGTCTGATTTGCATTTTTTACATTAGTTACGGAATAACCCCTCTAATAAGACATGACAGATTCATAATCCGAAAACCAGACGTCATAGGTCATAAAAAGAAAACATATGTTTGTGGCATCTCCAATACATTGGCCTTGGTGAAGCAATACAGTAGCAATAAACAATAAGAATACATTTCTATTAGGTTTTGTTGTTGTTGTTTTTTTTTGGGGGGGGGGTGCATCGTTGTAGTGGGTGGACAGGAAGATGAGCCTGGCTGCAGCATTTAGGACAGACTGATGGGGGAGAGTTTATTGAGGGGAAGACAGATTGGTAATGAGTTACACATTAGTCAAGACAAGAATAAATCAAGGCAACAACAAGAGTTTTGGCCTTTTCCACCATGAGAAACGGGCAGATTCTGGACATGTTCTTGAGGTGCAGACGACAAGATTGAGCAAGTAATTGGATATGGCAAACAAAGGAAAAATTTGAGTCAAATATAATCCCAAGACAGCAGGCGTGCCACCCCAGGGTTATGATAGTACCACAGATTGAAATTGAAATATCAAGTTTAGGTGGGTTAGTAGATGGGGAAAGTCAAAAAGTTCAGTTTTTGAAAGATTTAGTTCAGACAGGGAGAGCACATGATGTTAGAGACATCTGCCACACAATCACTGGTGTTTTGTAGCACTGCTGGGGTGGTGTTATGGGATGAAGTATATATTTGGGTATCATCAGCATAGAGCATTGTAATGATTGTCTGTCTGATTAGGGCTGTGTAGAGATAAAGAGTAGAGGAGCCCCAAGATTAAGAAGATAAGGAGAAGTAGAGCCAGAACACAGAAGGAGATGCCAAAGAGATCATTAGACACTTTGGTAAGGACAGTATATAGGACGGAAACCAGATTGTAAGAGGTTGAGAAGAGAGTTTGCAGAAAGATAGCTTATTAGGTGGGAGTAGACCAGACGTTCCAGGAGTTTAGAGATGAAGTGGAGGAGACAGGTCGGTACGTAGCAGCACAGATTGGGCCAAGAGATGTTTTTCTTAGTAGTGGGTTTATACTGAAATGTTTAAAAGAGGACGGAAAGATGCCAGGAGAGAGAGGTTAAATATTTGGACACCTACACAATACGCCTACAGGAGCTTTTATGACCATTCTCTATAGTCATTAGTATACAGTTTGTCCCCGGCAGTCAGAGAACTGTGCCTCATCATTCCCAATCATATCTAATACAGGTCACAGTGGGAGAAGTTCTTCTAGATCATAGTTACAGCTCTCCAGCCCTTGTCATCTACCAGTATAAGACTGTATAAGTACTATCCACAATTCTACCCAAAGTCATTATTTAATATTATAATTTCTACAACCATCTAGAAATCTAAGAACATAAAAGTGAAGTTATTCCAAAGATACAAATCAGATTTCTGTTTCTTGATGCAGTATCTTTTTCTGTTCCTGGAATTTACTTAGTAATATGTTTGCATATCTGGCTGGAAGGGAATGTGCAATATACAATATAGAGCAGACCTCAGAATAATGAGTTCTTTATGTGATGAAATACATAAACAAATCAGATTGTAACATGCAGGTTCAATTTGGTTTAGAAAGTGAATTTACATAGAAATGAAATCTGGAGGAATGTATATCCTCCATGTGACCTATTTAGCATTAAGAACATTGCACTGTTTCCAAACCTTGCAGCAGTTTTATGTCTGCTATTTGTGTAGGGTTTGATCTGTATTTTTACAATTTTACATCTATGGATGAATTTGTACATTGATCAAAGCAAGAGGATACAACAGAAGGTTTAGAAAACGGCAATCCATTTAAATACTTCAATGTATATCATTACTTGGATATAAATAAATGTAAATACAATGCAGAGATAGATACTGTAGATAGATAGATAGTAGAGTTGAGCGAACGTGCTTGTAACGAGCACTGTAGCGCTCGGATCCCCTGCACTCGCATGGGCACAGCCATCCGGATCCGTCCTCCTCACCCGACTGCAAGTCAGTGGGGACGGATCCATTTGGTATGACACACTCGTGTGTCATACCAAACGGATCCGCCCCCATTGACTTACAGTCAGGTGAGGATGGATCCGGATGCCTGTGGCCATGCGAGCGCAGGGGATCCGAGCACGTTCGCTCAACTCTAATAGATAGATAGATAGATAGATATGAGATAGTGTCACAAATTCAGGGGTATGTGCAGCCCTGAACTCAACCCCACCACTGACCCTGCCTACTTGCACGGCCCGTCCTAGGCAACGGCGTACAACTTGTTGACAGTCCCTAGCCTAGGTATGTGCTGGGGCGTACAGGGAGGGAGAACAACGGGAGAAAACAATAGACAAAAGACAGAACACAATAAAAGGGTAATCACCAAGCCAAGGTCATACCAGGAAGTCACGTCAAAACCAGGGAAGCAAACAGGAGCGAAGTCAATAACACGAGCTGAGGTCAAAATCCAAGAGGTAGCTAGGTACAAGAGGATAAGACGAGAATGAAGTCAAATACACAAGCCGAAGTCCAAACACACTAGTCACAGGAGTTCACAGGTAGCAAGTACTGGAAGTAAGACCAATCACAGGCAACCTGTGGCCAGCAGGCTGCCTGTTTAAATAGGCCCCACAGATGGGTCACGTGACGTAGCCAGCGTAACGTTACCCAAATCATAAACCTCAATACACCTAAGGGCCGACTCATGGGCGTCGGCGCTCAGCTTCCCTGCTGCTTGTTGTCCAGGGGATGGAGAACGCCGCCCATGCTTGTGAAGCATGCGTCGCCGGGTTCTTGTCTCCCCTGGGATGCTAGGGACACAAGGACGCCGGCCGCGTCCGCGGCCGACTCCTCCTCCCTCCTTTTCAACACGGAGACAAGGACGCAGGCTGCGTCCTCGCTCCTGAACCAACTTGGTAGACCAGCGGCGCTGTAGGGAGGGAGTGCGCCACCAGCTGCCCGTTGCAGATAGATAGATAGATAGATAGATAGATAGATAGATAGATAATAGCAAACATAATGCAACAGCACTCTGCAAACAGAACATGTGAACTAATGCTATATTCACTAAATAAATAAACATGAGGTATTCAGCAAATACATTTTGATCAAAAACATTTGTGCTCACCAGTGTTGAGCAAATCGAAGTCCACAAAGTGGACTTTGATCCGAATTCAGAGAAAATTTGATTCATCACGAAGCCAAATTTCCTTGTTCTTCATGATGACAAATCAATTTTCCCTGAATGGCGGTTAAAAAAAATCTTGATTGAGCATGAAATACTGTGCACGGTGACGTAGGACGTCACCACTCCAGCTGATGCGATGACATCATAACGGGCCAAGAGAAATTTCACGCTAGATCTTCTATGAAGATGGCGGTGGCCGCGATCAAATGGATGAGGGTAAGTATGATTTTATTAATTAAAAAATAATATTTTACACTGTAATATTGCTATCAGATAACCACACCAACCAAAAAATAGATACTAACACCAATGCCCATCTAAAAATCAATATTTTATTGGTAATGCATCTAAAATACACAAATATTAAAAATACATAATAATGCCACAGTATCTGACGGTAATGGGAAGGCACAAAAAGAACAAACTATACTGAGGCGGGATCCTAAAATGTCTCTTCAATAATAACTGTGTAGGCTAGACAAGAGTCCAGACATGATAAGCAGCAATTGTTACAAATAAAGTGCCTAGTGCAACATTGAGAGAACCAAATGCAGCCTAACGAGATCGGTGCAACAGAACATTGCACCAACAGTACAGTGTACAACACATCATAGTAAGTATAAAATAGAGTAGGAATACCGCACAGTAAGTCCGTCACCCCGACGTACGTTTCACCTCAATGGCTTTCTCAGAAGCTTGAATGGCTTCCTTCAGAAGCCTGAATCCAAGCAATATTTCAGTTCAATGATACAGGTGACAATGATCTTCATTTTCATATGTGGGTTGAAACAGTTGAACAGTTTATTATTGTATTTAATATGTAGACGTGTAGAACCATTTAGCAGTCTCGTCCTGCATGAAGTATTCTGTACACTAGTTGGAAGGAGTCAGGGGTGAACATACCGTATGCACAGCCTGTACAGCCCTGCTTCCTGCTGCTTATTAGATTACATCTAGAGATGAGCGAATTATTGAAAAGTTTGATTCGGCGCACAAAGCACATTTTTTTGTAAGTAGCGGTGCAAAGACAGGGAGCTGTGATAACGCCGCCCCCCATCATTGTACCCCTCAGACACCGTGTTCATACATGATCGCAGCATCTGAGTGTAAAAACAGTGTAAAATTTGATCGCGACAGGTCAGCTGCCGCCATCTTGCTTGAAGATCTGTCGCGCAAGATGACGTCATCATGCCAGCCGGTGTTGTGACATCATATGTCACCACGCACGGGATTTCGGCTGAGATCTTCAATCAAGATGGCTGGCGGTCCATCGCGAGCAAATGGAGGAGGTAAGTATGATTTTTTTGTTTTTTACACTATTTCAAGTTAAATCGATTCGCTAACACGAAGCATGAGGAAATTTGGCTTTGAGGCGAATCAAATTTATCCTGAAATTCGGATCGAATACCACTTTGTGGGATTCGATTCGCTCATCTCTAATTAAATCTAAAGGGGGTTGTCTTCCTCTCCTCCAGGCTGCAACCTGTGATGCATTGTTTTAGTTGCAGTGGTGATGTACTGTACACTGCTGCAGCCAATCACTGACTTCAGCAGTCTCATCACCCAGAGACCAGTGACTGGCTGCAGCAGCATATGGAATGTCATTGTCAACAGAGGAAGGGGTGGCAACAGTGGATCAGAGAAGGCGGCGAAGGTAGCTTTATAGAGGTTAATTGGTCTTCATATATGATGAGCTATCCTCAGGATCAATTATCAGTACTGGCTACTTCATATTGGACAGAGCTCTCTGCTTCCTGCTCCCTCCACTGTATTGTTTCCAGCATCGGTAGCCAAAAACAGCTGATCGATGGGGGGCTGGGTGTTGGACCCCCACCAATCTGATTTTGATGACCTATCCTGAACATAGGTCATCATCTAAAGACTGAAAAAACCCTTTTAAGTGTATTTATTATTTTATCAGGCTCCCTGGAATCTTCCTACATAGAAAAATAACCTGGAAAACCCCTTTAAGGGACTGTGCTAAAGAATTTTATCGCCTACAGTTACTAGTGGTTTGTAAGAGACACATTAAAGAGTGCTCCATGAATGCATGAGAATCAAGAGAATAAATCATCAGTATCACAAAGTAATCAGAAAGTAGGTACTGGAAGACTGGTATAATGAGAAGATTCACTTTTTATTTACATTGCAGATGAATAATTAATGGACATAATTACATGATAGCATTGCTTCTGCATTTTTTATCAGCCTACGTTTGTGAACTGTGTGGATGGATAAACTCGCCGCCTCTGTGTAATAGACAATTGGGGACAGTTATCAATGTCTTTATGCCACTATTGTGGTATAAAAGTCACAAATTATGGTGCACGCCATATTGCGCCGCCATAATTTGCAACTTTTCTAAAGGGGTGGGGCTTAGTGGAAAGAGCAAGGCTTAGCTTGGCCCGCTGAATTTAATGTATGCCTGAAACTGGTATAAGTTATACCTCAAGTCTGTGCCAGCTCCTTGTAAAAAATGTGAGTATAGTGTATGTGTTACTCGGAGTAAGGAACAATAGAAGGACTCATTCACCAGGATACAACGAGATTTGTAAAAAAAAATTAATAATGTGATTTATTTTAAGACTATAGGAAAAAGTGCAGGCTTCTCTGGTGGCTAGAACCGTGGGACCGCATATAGGCTAGTGCTTCTACCTATAGTGTGCATGCATGACCACTGCTGGTTGGTCGTAACCATGGAAACAAGCAGTATATAATGTGATGGAAAAATGGATCCAGCCAGCGAAGGAAGCAATATGGATGATAACAATACATTAGTAAGTGCCTTGTATAAACTTTATCTACATAATAAATGCTATTTGCTGAAGTGAGACAACCCCTTCAAGTTTCTGGCGCACAGACTGCCAGAGATGTTTCTAATTTATTAAGAGACATCTTACTCCAACGCAGGGAGAGTAAGACTGATTAATTAGAAAACCAGTCTTGATAAATCTCCCCTATTATGTTTAAACTCAATCTTTTTGGGCACCATTTCCGGGAGTGGACCTACCTATGTCATGTGAAATACTACCTTTACTATATATTCAAACCTGGCATATTGTTACGGTTATTCGGTGTGGACCCAAGGGCTAGAACTTCCCTCATTATTCCCTGGTGTTCACCCTATAACCCATATACAGGTATCTGGCACCCACCTAGCCACTACCTCTTGGAATAGTCCTGGGGTAGTTGGAAGCTGATCCAAAGGGATCAGAGACACCAACGCTAAGCACCGAGTAGTCAGGCAATATTCATAGTCGGTAAACAGGCAGAAGTCAGGGAATACAGAGTTTGTGAACGTCTGTGAAACTAATCTGAGGTCAGGGCAGGCCAATAAGATTTACTTTGTTTTAATGCTGTATAGAGATCTGTCTCCGTACAGCATTAAAATGTATGAAAACCATTTTAAAACTTGGTTCCAAAGTTGGCTTCGGTATTGAGGTACCAATCGAAAGCCGACTTCAGATACCCGTTTTAAAATTGTTTTCAAGTTCAATAATCAAATGACAAAGATATTCCCCGAAGTCTCGTCGGAGGGCACATATTTTAATGCTGTACGGAGATGGATCTCTGTACAGAATTAAAATGGGTTGGAGCGAAGCGACTTCGGATCTTGGAACCAAAGCTTGCTTCGCGCATCCCTAGTTACTATGGCAGACAGGCTAAGGTCAGGGCAGGCAGAGTAATATCAGAGTCGGTTAACAGGAAGAGGTTCTATACATGGGTAGACAATCAGATTAGTGCACCTTCACTAATTAAACTAGTAACCTAGCAAAATAAGCTCCGGCAAGAAGCGAGAGGGCAGAGTGGCATTTATAGCAGAAGCTGATTAACAATTAGAAGCAGCTGTGCAACTGCACACAGAGCCAGGAGAGGAGGGAGTGGTGCTGATGGTACAAATGGGAGTAGTAGTAGTTCAATGAATAAAATTCCTAACAGATGTAGATAGGCAGCGATGGACACAGGATGCGATGTAACATCTGCATGGTTTATATATTTTATTCTGTGTGAATTTTATTCTGAATGTTTGATATTGGATATTGCAAATTTAATTATTTTGTAAACATGTATTTATTATTTATTGACTTATTTAATAAACACGCCCCTTCTATTTTGCGTGTGCTATTGATACATTATAATCTTTTGTTAATTCCTGATTGGTATGTTTTTGTTTTTTTTGCTCTTTAAGGAACTTTATGCAGAAGAGCAGAAAGACTATAGAAAACGATTGGATCCTTGCTTGAGGATCCCCAGTTTATCGATTGACTCTGTTATCTGTGAGCAAAAGTCATAACCTCAGAGCTATATAACTCAGAGGATAGGTAGTGTTTTCAGCCCCGGTACTGTAGATGGAATAGAAATATTCCCACACAAGAGATGGGTAATTGCATCCTACAGAACAGGAGGCTTTCACTTCCCAGCTGCCTGTTTTTCTCCTCACCAAATTAATTTTTGTTTGTCTTACATGGATTCGTTAAACCTGACACCTTTTCTTTCATTCTTCAATTGCTGCATCTGGAGGGAACGGGATCCAGAGTGTTTGCTAGTACAGGGAGCACGCCAACAGTTATATAGAAAGAGGCAGCCTCGATGCAGTGATGTGATAATATTGTGATTGAAATGCAATGCTGTACAAGAGGAGACAGCAATTTGGCCTACATAAAAAAGAGGCTCTTTCATTTCTTGTTGCTATGGCGAACAACGTCTCATAACAGGGTATAGAATAGGAGTTTTTTTTATTCTGAATAGGAAATCAGATGCAAAAACACTTACATTATTAACTCTCTGCTCTGCTGCATGGAGGAGTAAGCTTTACAAATACTGTACATCACCTGCATGTCATAAACAGGTTAAATGCCTTATACTATATGTCTATATGGAAAGATAGAAATATTTTCTGGGTGTCAAAGGTTATCTACTTATGATTAGAGATGAGCGACTAGTGAAATATTCGAAAGTTCGAAATTTGATTCGAATAGACCGCGAAATTCGACTATTCGACCGAATATCGAATCCCATTAAAGTCTATGGGAAAAAAATGCTCGCCACTTGGAAATCTCAATTCGACCACTTGGAGGTCACCAAGTCCACCCTGAAACCTCAGAAAAGGATGCCAACACTGCTGGAATGCAACTGGGACAGCAGGGGAAGCATGTCTGGGTGCATATAACGCGCCCAAGTCGCACTATTACGCCACTATCACAGCCTCTCAACAATACACTCCAAACACAATCTAACCTCTCTGTAAAGTGAGACCATACAAGGAAACCTTCTTTCCTCTACATTGCCATGGACCCCAAGCCATACTAGCCAAAAAAGAAGATAAAATTCTGCACCCCTTAAAATCACGTTGCCTATGACAACCACAGATGGCATAGGCAAGGGGGAAAGCAAATAGACCCCACCCCTAATTGTCATTGTGTGTGTGTGTGAGATGTGGTCAGACATGTCTTCTTTAAAATGTAAAAACAACTCAAACACATGCAGAAGCCTTAAAATGCCCAAATTGTTGGCACTTGAGATGTCAGTGACCCGACCTGGCCCAGTGTCATGATAGCAGGTGTCATGATAGCAGGTAAAGCAGTGGGGATGTTGAGGGATGCGTAGGACCGCAAAAGGCAGGAAGAGGCCGTGGGCTGGCCAGAGGCTCATGGAAAATTTTGTGGAGGCCCAAGAGGTGAGACGTCTTAAAAATTGTGTGGAGGCTAAAGAGGTGAGACCTCTTAAAAATTATGTGGAGGCCCAAGAGCTGAGACCTCTTAAAAATTATGTGGAGGCCCAAGAGGTGAGACCTCTTAAAAATTATGTGGAGGCCCAAGAGGTGAGACGTCTTAAAAATTGTGTGGAGGCTAAAGAGGTGAGACCTCTTAAAAATTATGTGGAGGCCCAAGAGGTGAGACCTCTTAAAAATTATGTGGAGGCCCAAGAGGTGAGACCTCTTAAAAATTATGTGGAGGCCCAAGAGGTGAGACCTGTTAAAAATTGTGTGGAAGCTAAAGAGGTGAGACCTCTTAAAAATTGTTTGTAGGCCCAAGAGGTGAGACCTCTTAAAAATTATGTGGAGGCCCAAGAGGTGAGACCTCTTAAAAATTATGTGGAGGCCAAAGAGGTGAGACCTGTTAAAAATTGAGTGGAGGCTAAAGAGGTGAGACCTGTTAAAAATTTTGTGGAGGCCCAAGAGGTGAGACCTCTTAAACATTTTGTGGAGGCCCAAGAGGTGAGACCTCTTAAAAATTATGTGGAGGCCCAAGAGGTGAGACCTCTTACAAATTATGTGGAGGCCCAAGAGGTGAGACGTCTTAAAAATTGTGTGGAGGCTAAAGAGGTGAGACCTCTTAAAAATTATGTGGAGGCCCAAGAGGTGAGACCTCTTAAAAATTATGTGGAGGCCCAAGAGGTGAGACCTCTTAAAAATTATGTGGAGGCCCAAGAGGTGACACCTCTTAAACATTTTGTGGAGGCCCAAGAGGTGAGACCTCTTAAACATTTTGTGGAGGCCCAAGAGGTGAGACCTCTTAAACATTTTGTGGAGGCCCAAGAGGTGAGACCTCTTAAAAATTATGTGGAGGCCCAAGAGGTGAGACCTCTTAAAAATTGTGTGGAGGCCCAAGAGGTGAGACCTCTTAAAAATTGTGTGGAGGCTAAAGAGGTGAGACGTCTTAAAAATTATGTGGAGGCCCAAGAGGTGAGACCTCTTAAAAATTATGTGGAGGCCCAAGAGGTGAGACCTCTTAAACATTTTGTGGAGGCCCAAGAGGTGAGACCTCTTAAAAATTTTGTGGAGGCCCAAGAGGTGAGCCATAAATATATAAATTTTTCTTATTTACGGAGCAATTCTACGGCGGTTAAGGAGGAGGAGGAGGAGGTGAAGGAGGAAATGGCACTTCATACAGATGGCACTTCACTTTTGGCTGCTTTCCACTGTTGGAGAAGCAAAGTCCGGGTCAATCCACTTGCTGTTCATTTTGATTAGCGTCAGCCTGTCGGCACTGTCGGTTGACAGGCGGCTGCGCTTATCGGTTATAATGCCCCCGGCTGCGCTGAACACCCTTTCTGATAGCACGCTGGCGGCAGGCAGGCAAGCACCTCCAAGGCGTACAGGGACAGTTCCAGCCACGTGTCCAACTTGGAGACCCAGTAAGTGTAGGACGCCGAGGGATCGGGGAGGACAGGGGTACGGTCTGCCAGGTACTCCCGCAACATCCGCCGATACTTGTCCCTCCTGCTGATAGCGGGCCCCGCAGTGATGGAAGTTGCACGAGGGGGTGCCATGAACGTGTCCCACACCTTGGAGAGTGTTCCCCTGGTGGCTGTGGGCCTGATCGATGTTGAGGGACTCTGGGAGACCCTCTCCTCTCTGCCGCCAGCGATGGTGGGTGGGAAAATCTCCATCATGTTCTGCACGAGTTCCCTCTGGTATTCCAGCAATCGATTCGTCCTCTCCTCTACCGGAATAAAAGAGGAGACGTTATCTTTATACCGGGGGTCCAGGATTGCGAAGACCCAGTACAGTTTGTTCTCCACTATCCGGACAAACACGTGTGTCCCGGGAAAAGCAGCCCAGCATGAAGTCAGCCATGTGTGCCAGACTCTGAATAGGCATGACGTCACTGCCCCCACCAGAAGGATCACTTGCCATTTCCTCCTCTTCCTCTTCCGCCTCCTCTCCGCCCCATCCGCGCTGAACCAATGGGACGCACACAGCCTGACTGCTACCCTCGCCGCCAGCATCCTCCTCCTCTTCCACAGCCACCTCCACGTCGTTCTCCTCCTCCTCATCCTCCTCCTGCAACTGCCACCGAGAAGCAGACAAAAGTGTGGTCTGACTGTGTAGCTCCGTTGCGTCTCCTCCTACCCCCGTCTCCTCTGCGTGCAATGCGTTCTCCCTTATTGCGATGAGCGATTCTTTAAGGACGCATAGGAGCGGGATGGTTACGCTCACTATAGCGTCCTCGCTGCTGACCTTCTTGGTGGACTCCTCAAAGATACGCAGTACATCGCATATGTCTGCCATCCATGGCCACTCGTGGTTGGCAAACTGAGGGAGCTGAGTTGGAGGCACGCGTGGATTTATAATCTGGTACTCCATCAATGCTCTCTGCTGCTCACACACCCTGGCCAACATGGAATAGGTGGAATTCCAGCGAGTCGGCAGGTCGCACAACAGCCGATGTTCAGGCAAATGGAGGCGTTGCTGGAGTTTTTTTAAGCTAGCAGCAGCTACAGTTGACTTCCGAAAGTGAGCGCACAAGCGCCGCACTTTCACCAGTAGCTCTGCCAGGTTGGGGTAAGTCTTTAGAAATTTTTGGACTACCAGATTAAAAACGTGGGCCAGGCATGGTACGTGATTGAGTTCGGCAAGCTCCAGAGCCGCCACCAGGTTACGGCCGTTATCGCACACGACCATGCCTGGTCCTAGCTGCAGCGGCGACAGCCACATCTCCGTCTGCTGCAATATGGCGTCCCTCACTTCTGGGGCGCTGTGCTTCCTGTCGCCCAAGCTGATGAGCTTAAGCACCGCCTGCTGACGTCTCCCCGCGCCAGTGCTGCAACGCTTCCAGCTAGCGGCTGAGGGCGATGTTAAGGCAGAGGAGGAGGAGGAGGAGGAAGAGGAGGGGGGTGTATCAGAACCCGTGCTGGCAATCTTGGGCGGGGGTGGTAGGTAGGCCTTCTCTGTTTGCGACCCCCGTCCCCGCTTCCACAACATTCACCCAGTGTGCCGTCAAAGAAATGTATCGTCCCTGGCCGCAAGCGCTTGTCCACGAGTCGGTGGTCAAGTGGACCTTTGCGCTGACTGCGTACCTCAGGGCCCGCCTGATGTTACGCGACACGTGCTGGTGCAGGGAGGGGACGGCACTCCGGGAAAAGTAGTGGCGGCTGGGGACGGAATAGCGAGGTGCGGCAGCCGCCATCAGGTCGCGGAAGGCCTGCGTCTCCACAAGCCTAAACGGCAACATCTCCAGGGCCAGCAGTTTGGAGATGTGGCAGTTTAAGGCTTGGGCTTGGGGGTGACTCGAGGCGTACTTCCGCCTGCGGTCGAACGCCTGCGAGATGGACAGTTGTTGGGACGAGGAGTGTGAAGGTGCAGGCGAAGAGGCGAGGGAAGGGGAGGCTGAAGGAGAAGGCCCCAAAGTAGCCGAGGCAGAGGCAGATGTGGAGGTGTCCTGGCTGGAGGTCTGGACCGCAGTGGCAGCACACAACACAGGGGAAGAGGCAGTGGCAGCAAGACCGGGCGCAGATTGTATTGCGTTTGCTCTCTCCCACTCAGCCCAGTGCTTGACTTCCAAGTGACGCCGCATGCCTGAGGTGGTCAGATTGCTCTTCTCAGAGCCCCTACTCAGTTTTGAGTGGCAGAGTGTGCAAACCGCGCTCAGTTTGTCATCCGCACAAACATTAAAAAATCTCCACACCACAGAAGTACGAGGCCTCGATGGGGGAGCTTCGCGCGACTGCCCGCTGCCGGGAACAGCTTCGGCCCTGCTGGCTGTGACCTCACTTCTCTGTCTGGACTGTCCTCTGCCTATGGACATCCCTCTGCCTGTGGACATCCCTCTGCCTCTGGACATCCCTCTGCCTCTGGACATCCCTCTGCCTCTTGCTGCCTTTTTCGGTGCTGCGCAGACCACCACCTCTCCACTGCTTTCCTCGCTGGACATCACCCCTGGCCAAGTGGGGTCGGTCATTTTGTCATCCACCACCTCCTCTTCCACTTCCTCACTCTGCTCCTCCTGCTGCCCACTGGACATTCCAACAGCCTCCCTTGATGGCAACTGCGTCTCATCATCATCATCGCTCATGATAACAGATGCTGGCTCAGGGTCCACATCAGCAGGAGACGGCGAAAACTCAAGTGTTTGGGCATCACTACAAACAAATTCCTCTGCTAGCTCCTGGGATTCTTCCGGCACATCTGAAAAAGGACCCGAAAAGAGCTCCTGGGAGGGGTCAATGGTGGGATGACTCTGTTGGCCAGGTGTGGAGGAAGGAGGGTCAGAGTGAGACTGTGTGGATGACTGGCTGGTGGACAACTGTGTGGAAGCGCTATCGGCTATCCATTGCACCACCTGTTCATCCTGCTCAGGCCTCAACAGCGGTGTAACCCGCCCCCTGCTTAACTGTCCCATAAAGGCAGGGATTCTGGATGAGCGGGATCCTGGCTGACCCTCACCAGCACGCATTGTATCCCCACTGGCTTCAACAAGGCCCCCAACAGCATTTCCGCGCCCCCGTCCTCGTCCACGTCCTATTCCGCTAGCCCCCCTCCGCATTTTATTTTTTTTTGGTTACAATATTTTGCCTTCACAGCCGTGAAATTATTTTGCAAGAGAACGCACAGTACAGTTGCCAATTATAAGGCCTATATATTTTATAGTTCAAGGTACACAGCCGTGTACTAACTGTTCAGACGGTGGGTATTAACACCAGGTATTTAAATTAGTTTGCAAGAGAATGCACAGTACAGTTGCCAATTATAAGGCCTATATATTTTATAGTTCAAGGTACACAGCCGTGTACTAACTGTTCAGACGGTGGGTATTAACAACAGGTATTTAAATTAGTTTGCAAGAGAACGCACAGTACAGTTGCCTATTATAAGGCCTATATATTTTATAGTTCAAGGTACACAGCCGTGTACTAACTGTTCAGACGGTGGGTATTAACACCAGATATTTAAATTAGTTTGCAAGAGAACGCACAGTACAGTTGCCAATTATAAGGCCTATATATTTTATAGTTCAAGGTACACAGCCGTGTACTAACTGTTCAGACGGTGTGTATTAACACCAGGTATTTAAATTAGTTTGCAAGAGAACGCACAGTACAGTTGCCAATTATAAGGCCTATATATTTTATAGTTCAAGGTACACAGCCGTGTACTAACTGTTCAGACGGTGGGTATTAACACCAGGTATTTAAATTAGTTTGCAAGAGAACGCACAGTACAGTTGCCAATTATAAGGCCTATATATTTTATAGTTCAAGGTACACAGCCGTGTACTAACTGTTCAGACGGTGGGTATTAACACCAGGTATTTAAATTAGTTTGCAAGAGAACGCACAGTACAGTTGCCAATTATAAGGCCTATATATTTTATAGTTCAAGGTACACAGCCGTGTACTAACTGTTCAGACGGTGGGTATTAACAACAGGTATTTAAATTAGTTTGCAAGAGAACGCACAGTACAGTTGCCAATTATAAGGCCTATATATTTTATAGTTCAAGGTACACAGCCGTGTACTAACTGTTCAGACGGTGGGTATTAACACCAGGTATTTAAATTATTTTGCAAGAGAACGCACAGTACAGTTGCCAATTATAAGGCCTATATATTTTATAGTTCAAGGTACACAGCCGTGTACTAACTGTTCAGACGGTGGGTATTAACACCAGGTATTTAAATTAGTTTGCAAGAGAACGCACAGTACAGTTGCCAATTATAAGGCCTATATATTTTATAGTTCAAGGTACACAGCCGTGTACTAACTGTTCAGACGGTGTGTATTAACACCAGGTATTTAAATTAGTTTGCAAGAGAACGCACAGTACAGTTGCCAATTATAAGGCCTATATATTTATAGTTCAAGGTACACAGCCGTGTACTAACTGTTCAGACGGTGGGTATTAACACCAGGTATTTAAATTAGTTTGCAAGAGAACGCACAGTACAGTTGCCAATTATAAGGCCTATATATTTTATAGTTCAAGGTACACAGCCGTGTACTAACTGTTCAGACGGTGGGTATTAACAACAGGTATTTAAATTAGTTTGCAAGAGAACGCACAGTACAGTTGCCAATTATAAGGCCTATATATTTTATAGTTCAAGGTACACAGCCGTGTACTAACTGTTCAGACGGTGTGTATTAACACCAGGTATTTAAATTAGTTTGCAAGAGAACGCACAGTACAGTTGCCAATTATAAGGCCTATATATTTTATAGTTCAAGGTACACAGCCGTGTACTAACTGTTCAGATGGTGGGTATTAACACCAGGTATTTAAATTAGTTTGCAAGAGAACGCACAGTACAGTTGCCAATTATAAGGCCTATATATTTTATAGTTCAAGGTACACAGCCGTGTACTAACTGTTCAGACGGTGGGTATTAACACCAGGTATTTAAATTATTTTGCAAGAGAACGCACAGTACAGTTGCCAATTATAAGGCCTATATATTTTATAGTTCAAGGTACACAGCCGTGTACTAACTGTTCAGACGGTGGGTATTAACACCAGGTATTTAAATTAGTTTGCAAGAGAACGCACAGTACAGTTGCCAATTATAAGGCCTATATATTTTATAGTTCAAGGTACACAGCCGTGTACTAACTGTTCAGACGGTGTGTATTAACACCAGGTATTTAAATTAGTTTGCAAGAGAACGCACAGTACAGTTGCCAATTATAAGGCCTATATATTTTATAGTTCAAGGTACACAGCCGTGTACTAACTGTTCAGACGGTGGGTATTAACACCAGGTATTTAAATTAGTTTGCAAGAGAACGCACAGTACAGTTGCCAATTATAAGGCCTATATATTTTATAGTTCAAGGTACACAGCCGTGTACTAACTGTTCAGACGGTGGGTATTAACAACAGGTATTTAAATTAGTTTGCAAGAGAACGCACAGTACAGTTGCCAATTATAAGGCCTATATATTTTATAGTTCAAGGTACACAGCCGTGTACTAACTGTTCAGACGGTGTGTATTAACACCAGGTATTTAAATTAGTTTGCAAGAGAACGCACAGTACAGTTGCCAATTATAAGGCCTATATATTTTATAGTTCAAGGTACACAGCCGTGTACTAACTGTTCAGATGGTGGGTATTAACACCAGGTATTTAAATTAGTTTGCAAGAGAACGCACAGTACAGTTGCCAATTATAAGGCCTATATATTTTATAGTTCAAGGTACACAGCCGTGTACTAACTGTTCAGACGGTGGGTATTAACAACAGGTATTTAAATTAGTTTGCAAGAGAACGCACAGTACAGTTGCCAATTATAAGGCCTATATATTTTATAGTTCAAGGTACACAGCCGTGTACTAACTGTTCAGACGGTGTGTATTAACACCAGGTATTTAAATTAGTTTGCAAGAGAACGCACAGTACAGTTGCCAATTATAAGGCCTATATATTTTATAGTTCAAGGTACACAGCCGTGTACTAACTGTTCAGACGGTGTGTATTAACACCAGGTATTTAAATTAGTTTGCAAGAGAACGCACAGTACAGTTGCCAATTATAAGGCCTATATATTTTATAGTTCAAGGTACACAGCCGTGTACTAACTGTTCAGACGGTGTGTATTAACACCAGGTATTTAAATTAGTTTGCAAGAGAACGCACAGTACAGTTGCCAATTATAAGGCCTATATATTTTATAGTTCAAGGTACACAGCCGTGTACTAACTGTTCAGACGGTGGGTATTAACACCAGGTATTTAAATTAGTTTGCAAGAGAACGCACAGTACAGTTGCCAATTATAAGGCCTATATATTTTATAGTTCAAGGTACACAGCAGTAGTGCCAAATATAGTTTGGTATGTAGCAGAGCACCTAATACACCACTAATGCCTCTCTCTGTCCCTACTCCAGCAGCTATCCCTGAATACAGCAGCCGTTCTCTGTAAAGTCTATATTGTAGTAAAGCTATCACTGTACTGCACTATAGTAGCCCTGATAGGGGCTTTTAATCACGCTCCTGCCTGTCCAACAGCTAAAACCTGTCTCTCCCTTCTCCAGCCTCTGTCCCTGACTAAGTTCACGCAGCATATGCGTACGAGCAGGAAGAGCTGAGTTTTTAATATTCGAGGTCACATGGTTTTTCCAGCCAATCCATGTAGACGCCGTTTTCGCGCTGCCAGCGTGCTCAGCGTGCCTGTCATACCCCCCCTGCATGGTGATTGGTGGAAAAAGAGCGCCAGGGAAGGTGGGAGGGGAAACGAATTCTAAGTGCGCCATCGCCGTTATACTCGAACGAAATCGAGTACGCCGAATAGCGTAGTATTCGATCGAATACCAGCTCGATCGAACACTACTCGCTCATCTCTACTTATGATATGAACATATTGACAGTGCAATTAACTATTTAAACACATTTCTTTAAATTCTAAATCTAAAATATCTGATTATATATGTAGTTCTTTAAAACTGATGATCTATACTCTGGATAGATCATCAGCCTCTGATCGGCGGCGGTCCGACACCCGGGACCCCCGCCGATCAGTTGTTTGAGAAGGCAGCGGTGCTGCAGGAGTGCCGCGGCCTTCTCTGTGTTTACCGCAGGCCAGTGACGTCACGACTAGTATCACTGGCCTGGGCAGGGCTAAGCTCTGTTCACTTGAATGGAGCTTAGCCCCGCCCAGGCCAGTGATACTAGTCGAGACGTCACTGGCCTGCGGTAAACACAGAGAAGGTAGCGGTGCTCCTGCAACGCCGCTGCCTTCTCAAACAGCTGATCAGTGGGGGTCCCGGGTGTCGGACCGCCGCCGATCAGAGGCTGATGATCTATCCAGAGGATAGATCATCAGTTTTACAGAACTGCAGAACCCCTTTAAGGGAGTTCTCCTGGCACTTCCATAGTATTCACCCTTTAACCCTTATACAGAGATCTGGACTTTGGGGAAACAACCAGGCTGTTACATCCTGGGATAATCCCGGTGTGCTTGGCAGCTGACCCACTGAGGTCAGGGACTCCAATGCAAGCACCAGGAGCTCATGAAGCAGAAAACCAGAAGTATATGTTAACAAGCACTTAGACAGGTTTTCAGTCACTTGGAGTCCTGGCTGTAGAGAAACATGAAGACACAGGTAGAGGCTTGCAGGTAGGGTGATGAGCTCAAGCAAGTTAAACAGGCTGAATACTGGGCAGGAGCATGGACAATACAGATGAATGGTAAACTACAGGTATTGGTGCAACAGATAAACACTGGAGAATTCACAGGAACACAGGTGGGGAATAAAGCAGATATAACGCAGGCAGAGTGCAAGAGAATAGCTGAAACACCAAGGGATTAAGCAAGGCATAGTCTGAACACAGTCCAAATTCAGGGCAGGCTGGGCATATTCCAAATAGAAAATCCAGAGTCAGGAGAGGTGGCAAGGAGCAGAATCGGTAGATAGGCAAGGTACAGTACCCGGGTACTCAGACAAGAAATCACACCTTCGCTGGTAACAAGACACTAGAAAACCCAAAGGCATCCTCTCCTTGGTTAGGCTACCTTATATACCAAGGGAACCTCAGCCATTGGCTAGGAAAGGATTTGCAGATGCACGCACCGGCCCTTTAAGAGGCCACAGCTGAGCACATGGGCCCTAAAGGAACATAGACTGAAGCAATGGAGATAGCAGCTTGCAGAGGTGGCCGGGCGTCATGGAAGGTAGGAGGAGAGCAACGGGCACGGACCGCTGCCCTGACAACTGGTTACTGATCCTTCTGAAATGTGACATGCTTTCAATTAACAACCTGGATCCTGTCTGAAATATGAGGAAGGCTAAACAAAGAGAGGCCTTATGAGGACCTTCATGGAAAACTGAATTATCAACATAGGTGTCTCAGTGCGAAGCTGCCTTCTTTTACTAGAGCCACAATTCAAGCAGGGTAACATCTTGGTTAAATCTGCATGTTCTCTCAGTCATTGTGGGTGTTCCTATTCCAGTTTTCTTTCATCCCAAATATAGAATAAGAAGCTCTGGTGAAACTACCATTCCAAAGAGAGGCAAACATATTTGGAGCCCAATAGAGAGAACTCATGAGAATGACAGATGAGAATAATATGTGAGACAAAGTGGCGAAAGCTTTATAACATGGTTAGCGCTTTCTGAAAAAATTGTCCTTTACCCCCGTAATAATCTGGACTATTTTGGCATTAAGGGGTAGTCCAGGATTTTGATATTGATGGCCTATTCTCAATAGAGGCTATCAATACCTCTTCAGCAGGGTCCAACTCCCTGCATCCCCACCGATCAGCTGTTTTTTTGCATTTCTTGTGCAGGAACCTCATGCCAGATTTACACAGATCCACAGATCCAGTACAAGATAGAGCTGGTAACTGCAGTGCTGTTCCCATTGACCCCCATCAATCTGAGGATAGGCCAGCAATATCAAAATCTTGGACAACCCTTTTAAAGACACAGTTATTTTTTCTGTTGCATTCCGAGAGCTAAACTTTTTAATTTTTCCGTCATTGTGACTATATGTGGCCTTTTTTTTATTGCAAGATAGTTTGTATTTTTCAATGGCACTGTTTAGGAGTGCATCTAACTGACCAAATTTTCTTAATTTTTTTTATGGAGGAATGGTAAAAACACCCATTTTTTTTTATTTTTAATTATTGTGCTATTCACCTGGTGATATATATACATGTGACTTTTATTCCACAGGACAGTACAATTACGGTGATACCAACTTTATATAGTTTTAATGTTTGATATATAAACTATATAATAATCTTTTTTTTGCAAAGAATCATTAGTTTTTTTCACATAATATTATGAGAGCCATAACTTTTTTATCTTTCCGTTGACTGAGCTGTGTAAAGGCTTATTTTTTGTAGGGCCTGCTGTAGTTATCACTGGTACTATTCTTGGGTACATGATTAGTGATGATCGAGCACCCCGATGCTCGGGTGCTCTGGCCGAACACTAGGTGGTGCTTGAGTGCTCAGCCAAGCACCCGAGTACAATGGAAGTCAATGGGAGAACCCCAGGCAACCTCTGCTCTGCAGAGGGGAGGGTGTCTGCTTCATAGGAAAAGGTGGGAAAATGGTGGAAACACCACTGAAATGGTTTGGGAACAGCATGGGGAGGATGTCTGGATGCATCTTGGACTCCAAAGTCGCTGCTGGAAACGATGTTGTCCGAGTATTACGCCACTTTTACGGAATGACAATAATACCCCCCAAAACCAAATATAACATTGATTTTAGAGGAAATATTGTTAGGAAACATATATTTACTTGTACATAAAGCGCAAGTGGCAGTACGCCCTCACCTCTAATGTTTTACACAGTCAGATCAGCAGCAGGCACTCACTCCGAATGTTTTACACGGTCAGCTCAGCAGCAGGCATTCGCTCCTAATGTTTTAGATGGTCAGATCAGCAGCAGACCCTCACCCCAAATGTTTTTGAGTGTCAGCAGCACTGAAGGTCAACTTGTCAGGAGGAGGACCAGAGTGAAGAAGTGGAAGAGGAAATAGTGGACGATGAAATCACTGGCCAACATGGGAAGGAGGCAAGCTGAGTGAGGACAGTAGTACAGAGGGGGAGAAGGCAGGCCACACCGACAAGTGTGGACGATAAAAGAATTGTCATTTGCAACCTGTGCCGTACCAAAATGAGCAGGGGCATGAACACTAGCAACCTGACCACCACCAGCATGATCCGCCAATGGCAGCAAAGCACTCTAATAGCTGGGCCAGACGCCTGGATCCACAATCGGTGTCTGCGGGTCACACCACTACCTCCTCTTCCCTGTGTTACGTGCTAGCCAAGGCGCAGGCCCAGATGCCTCCTGTCCTGCACCTGGACCCTCGCAAGCACCATCAGTAAGCACATCCACTTCTGTGTCCAAGCGCAGCGTACAGATGTCCATTCCCCAGGCCTTTGAACGAAAGCTCAAATACCCAGCCACCCACCCACAGGCCATAGCACTAAATGCACACCTTTACAAATTGCTGGGGCTGGAAATGTTGCCATTTAGGCTTGTGGACACTGAGGCTTTTCGCAGTCTGATGGCAGCGGCTGTCCCTTGTTACTCAGTACCTAGCTGCCACTATTTTTGCTGGTGTGCCCTCACCGCCTTACACTAGCATGTGTCCCGTAACATAACCCGTGCCCTGACCAATGTTACTGGGAAGGTCCACTTAACGACTGACACATGAACAAGTGCTTCTGTTCAGGGACGCTACATTTCCCTGACGGCACACTGGGTGAACGTTGTGGAGGCTGAGAGCGAGTCATACCCTGGGATGGCACAGGTGCTACCGACACAAAGGATTGCGGGCCCTACTTCCATCAGGATTTCCGCCACCACCTACATTAGCGGCTGCAACCCCTCCTTCTCCTCCACCACTTCCACCTAGGAATTCTCATCTTGCAGTACCAGTCAGCCATCAGTCAGTAGCTGGAAGCAGTGTAACACAGCGGTGGGGAAGCAGCAACAGGCTGTGCTGAAACTTATTTGCTTAGGTGACAAACAACACACCACCACAGTGCTGTGGCAGGGTATAAGGGACCAGGCTGAGCTGTGGCTCTCGCCACTCAACCTACAACCAGGTGTGGTTGTGTCTGATAACGGCCGCAACTTGCTGGCGGCTTTGGAGCTCGGCAAGCTCACACACATACTGTCACGCTCAGGTGTGGGGGGAAAACCACACAGAGCGTAGGAGGGAAAGGAGATTAGGCCTGGAAACTAAGGAAGGAAGATGGACACCTCCTAAAGGAAACCCTGACTCTAATCGTGACTGACTACCAGTATGAACAGGCCTCAAAGGTAGGCGAGTTCGTACACAGGAACCTAAACCAAACTGACCCTATAGGACCCTGGAACTAATGACAGGAATGAGTCTACCTGTTCCTACAACAGAAAGGACGAACAGGAGTCTTTCTCAGGCCAAACAACTGCTTCAACTTAGTGGTTCAGCGGTTTCTCAAAACCCCATTTCCGAAAGTCACCTACAGCTTCCGCCGGTCTGGCAACGCTGCAGCAGCGCTTACACTTGCCAGCTCACTGACTGCTGTGCGACCTTATCACGTGCAGGAACTCGACCTGCTCACAATAAAGATGGACAGCGCTGCATGTGGAAAAGGTTCTGATAAGCGGCTTAGTGTCACAACTAGGAGGGAAAAGTTTTGTAAATGGTAAAGGAGTACCTAGATGACAATGTCAACGTCCTCAGCGATCCCTCTGTGCCTTATAATTATTGGGTGTCTAAGCTGGACACGTGGCAAGAACTGGCGCTCTATGCCTTGGAGGTGCTGGCCTGCCCTGCTGCCAGCGTTTTGTCGGAGCAGTTATTTAGTGCCACTGGGGGCATAATAACTGCTAAGCGCATCCGCCTGTCAACTGAAGATGCTGATTCTAATCAAAATGAACAAGGCCTGGATTGCCCCTGACTTCACTACCCCGCCAAAGGAAAGTGGCTGAACATAAAGGCACTTTAAATGTGGCTTTTAAGGTGTATTGAATACACTGTATTTCCATTCACCCCTTCCTCTTCTCGTCCTCTTCCTCCTCTTCTCGTCCTCCTCCCCCTCTTCCTCCATCATATCAAACTGCTTATTAGGCTTCCCTCACCTTTAAATATTTAAGAGGTTCACCAGCAGGCCCTCACCCCTAATTTTTTAACCTAAAAAATTAACCTCACTCTGGTCCTCCTCCTGACATGTTGACCTAACAAGAACCTGTCTTGCACCTCCCTGCAAACTGGGACATGAAGCTAGGAGTTTTGGATGACTTTGTTTCTTGTGCTCTGCCAGCAGACCCAATTTCACCGCGCCCAGAGCCATGGCCTCTGCGTGCACCATCAGCAGCACGCCCACTTCCCTGTCCCTTACTGCTCGCCTTGCGCATATTAAATGGTATATATGCATGTTTGTCAAAAATACAGTTGCGCAGATTTTTTTTTAGTGTTTGAGCAGAAAAATTTTACCGAATGTCAGAAATATTTAGAATGAACAAACGTTATGCAGCAGACGCAGCGCAGGTAATGTCTTATACCTGTGCTGCGTGTGCAGTATAACCTTTCTGTATCCTAAATACCTGACATCCAGTGTATTTTTTTCTGCTGTTATTCATATAATGTATAACATTTGCGCAAGGACGCACAGATAGTGTAGGGATAGGATTTAGCTAGGCAAGACTAGTTGTTCTGTTGAAAAGACGCAAAAGTCCTTTTAAGGACTTTTGTTATATCTGGCTGCAATAATGTTATTCTTGATTGAAAATTTGCTCAAGTTTGCCTAATCTTAACACCAGCTTCGCAGCCTGTGCAGTACAATGTTTGTTTCTCCTATATACCTGACATTTTTTGTGTTTTGTTCTGCCGCTAATCACGGCAACATTACATGTGCAGGACAATGTATGTTTCTCCTATATACCTGACATTTATTGCGTTTCTTTCTGCCACTAATCACGGCGACATTACATGTGCAGGACAATGTTTGTTTCTCCTATATACCTGACATTTTTTGCGTTTTTTTTCTGCCGCTAATCACGGCGACATTAGTAATGTCGCCTTCAATAGCTGCAGAAAAATATACACCGGATTTCTGTTATTTGGGATACACAAATGTTAGACAGCAGATGCTGAAAAGGTGGTGTTAAGGTCAGGCAACCTTGCGCAATTTTTAACCCACCACAAAAATAATATATTGCAGCCAGATATAACAATGGACTTTTGTGTCTTTTGAACAGAACAACTAGCCCTGCCTAGCAAAATCCTATCCCTACACTATATGTGTCTCCTTGCGCAAACGTTATACAGCAGCCGCAGCTCAGGTACTGTGGCCTTAATTAACGGCAGAAAAAATAGCAACGGATGTCAGGCATATAGACTAAAGAAATGTTCTAATGCACACGCTGTGCACGTGGTGTTAGCACACTTGCGTTCTTTTTGCCCCAAAATAAAAAAAAAAATGCAGCCAGATATAACAATGGACTTTTGTGTCTTTTGAACAGAACAACTAGCCCTGCCTAGCCAAATCCTATCCTTACACTATATGTCCCTCGCAAATGAGGTACTGTGGCCTTAATTAACAGCAGAAATAATAGCAAAGGATGTCAGGTATATATTATACAGAGAGTATTAGAGTGCACCAGCTGCGCAGGTGGCGTTAATGTCAGGCCACCTTGCGCAATTTTTAACCCCTTAAAAATATATATGTATATATATTGCAACAAGATATAATAGCCCTTAAAGGGGCTTTTGGGTCTTTTCAAAAGAAATTCTATCCCTGCCTAGCATTCTTCTGTCCCTCTTTGCAGCAGCTCTCCCTGACTCGGTATGAGCCGGTCACATGTCACCGGGTGCTATATAGCACCCGATGACGCATTCCCGGCCAGCCAATCAGTGTAATGCCAGTAGCCAACATGGCTAATGGCGTTACAGTGAATGCCAGTACCTCCCCGCACGCTAAGTTTGGGAAGGGCCACCGGTGTGTGGGTATTTGTATTTTGGGTGGTAAAGTAATATTAAGAAGGTGTTGGTTATTATAGATTTTTGTAGTGTGTAGACGCAGTGTTGTTTGTGCATATATATTCAATGTATATAGATAGATAGATAGATAGATAGATAGATAGATAGATAGATAGATTTATAACCAGCAGCTTTTTTGTATGTATATATATATATATATGTAATACATTGACTGTGAAAGACCCTGTAGTGTATAATAAATATATTTTATTAGTATACAGCATGGTGAGTTTCAAAGCGCATGACAGGGCGTCAGGGAACAGAGAGAGGTGGAGTTTGTAGAAGAGAAATAACATATTTGTTTTATTAAATGTTTTAGCTTTTCATATTTAATAATTCTTCTAGGATAGCCATTTTGGAGATAAACACTTCCTTTCTGTATTGCCTATATAGACAGTACACAATGGCTGCTGTATGATAGTTGCAATCAATGGGAGTCAGTAGAGAGAGAAATAGCTACAGTCCTTCCCCCAGAGGAGATGCCTTCAGGTTCCCAAAAACATTAAAATTGGCTAAACCCACCAATGTCAGAGGGACTGTCAAACTAACTAATCTGTCAGGGGAAAGAAGAATTGGGCAATGCATGTTAGAATTTAACGTGCCTGAATTTTTTTTCCCTCAAGAAATAAGCAGTTGGTAGCGACTAGCTGGAACCTATTCCCCTTGCTCCATGAAAACACGTGCACACTCTGCTGCACATTCAGCCAACAGCTATTAATAGGTATGATTGTATATATTAGTTGTGTTTATGGTGTTAATATAATGCCATTACTACGCCTCCAGCAGTACAGTAGAGCCGTTGTAAAAATCAATCGCTCCCTGCTGACTCTGTCCCAGTCTATATGGCAAAGCTGACAAGTGAGCTACAGAAAACAGGAAGTGTCTGACTACTGTATGTGCACTAGTGGCCAGTGTTAAAACTGGATATTTCATTTTCTGATAATACATTGCCTTTGATAAGACTTACTCTATGTAGCACTCACTGCCAAACAAATTTATTCGGAAGGACATCCCAAATTCTTAAAGACATCCCAAACTCAAATGTATACTTCCACAATTTTATACAAATACTTACAGCTCGGACAACCATTCTGTTTCTATAATGACAAAAAAATCCTCAGAATAGTAAGTAATACAGAAACATGTCATGTAGAACAAATAATCAGCAAATTAGTAAAGATAACGCTTATAGATATAATACAATATTCACCTGATGCCTTCTGAACATTGAGGGACATTTACAATAGTGACATAAAAAAGATGCAGATTATGGAGCACGTCATACATGCTCAATAGTTTACAACTTTTGAAGCTTACAAAAGTGGGCAAGGCTTACTAGCCGGGGCTTAGCAAGGCCCGCCAGATTTACAATAACTTCAAGACAGAAACTAGCATAAGTTATAGCAGTAGAACAAGCCAGCCCCTAGCTAGCATAGACCTAATTTTCTGGCCATGGACGGCCAGAGATGCGGTTAATTGATTAATTAATATTAATAATTATTATTTTAAGAAATTATATTAATAAATGAGGTGGATCTCATACCAAGGCAGAGGGACCAAAACTGGTATATAGGAACGCCAGTCTTGATAAATGTCCCTCATTGTGTTTTCCATATAATTCTTTTTTACTTGCCTGTTTGTGGCACGGTACATAATAAATGGTTACGTTTGTTATCTGGGCCATTGAATAAGAAAATTCTTGGAAATGTGTAGGCAGGAACAGTTCACACTGTTTATTATGAATGCCTGATTTCTGTCATTTAATCCTGTCATTTACTTTTATGTGTTACTGCAAAAACTGTCATGGAGGTTTCACTACATATTTTAACTGTGTGTATGTATATATACAATATATATATAATTTCTGTGGCATATGTAAATGGGGCAAGCCTCCTGGTATTTGGTTTTGTCCCCGCCCCCCTTTTCTTGTTCCCCTTTGTTATTATCTGTTTGGCAGGTCACTGTAAGTGGGGTCGCCACATATGAATGTCAGCAAATGGGCAGGAGGAGTCGAGGGTCTATGTGGATCGAGATAGAGGCAGAATGGCGGTGATGCAGGAACAACCATGTTCACACTGTCATGGGATTTGGTTGGAGAAGGTAATAAAAAGAGAAAGTAGCAGGAAGGACGAAAAGTGTGTCTGTAGCTATATGCAGAGGTGACTGCTGTGAGTGCTTTTATAGTAGTAGGCTTGGTCCAGACCCCTACCAGACAAGCTCATTGGAAAGGAGAGCTGACTAGAGAACTGAAGAAAAACTGTTGGACTATGACCAGTGGACAAAAAGAATAAGAACTGACTGTAAAACCTCTCCTCCTCTTGAGACTTCCAGGGTAAGCAGACTGGGAACAACAACTTCAGGCAATCTTCCTCCTGAGTGTTAGGAACCAAATTACCATATGTTGTTGGGATGTTCCTGTTATTTTGCAACTTGAATGAAATGTTTTTTCAGTCCATAAATAGACCGTACTGTGTTGTTAGGGCTTGGACTGGAACTAAAATTGCCCTGCTAGGCTTGGGGCCATTCTCTTCATGACTGAAAGAGTTTACATGACTTGCACATTGTACATTCGTGGCCAAGTCCGGATCTGTAAGATAGTGGTATGGAAGCTACCAATAGAGCAAAAGCAAATTCCCTCAAGGTAACTGGAGCAAATGAGTAGTGTGTTAGAGGGGCAGGCCATTGCAGAGGATAGCCCCTTTGAGCCTCATAGTAGTACAGTAGGAACAGGCTGCATAGCCAACCAGTGTGATGGATCGAAGTCCTGTTGGGTCAAGATCTCCAACGTTAATTTAAAGAGGTTTTTCAAATTTAGGAAAAAAAAGTGTCCAAGAGGGAAATGAAAGAATGATTTCTCACCTGATAAATCCCCCACTATTCCAGTGCTACCAACTCGGTGCTTGGTATTTATTTACTTGGCTACAACAATCAATGACGTACCTTTCTACCCATGTGACTGCTGCAGCCAATAATGGGAGTTTGTGAAACATTCAGAATTTTTTATATTTCTGCATAAATTTCTATTATTATATTTCTATAAATTCCTAAAAAAAAGATAAAGATAACCAAATTATGATAAGTAGATGAAGATAACCAAACAAATGACTTAAAATGTTAGACTTCGTCATTTATTTATTGAGGGAAATTATCCAATATCCCAAGTCTGTCAAAAGCAATGTGCTTTGAGTATTTGGTGTGACGCCCTTGTGCAGGAACTAAATGGTTCAATTAATTGTTAATTAGTCCTAAACATCAACCTGGAGAAATTTTACCCCTCTCCACCATACAAAAACAGTTTTAACTGTTATGTTAGAGGGTTTCCTCCCATGAACTGATCGCTTCATCTCCTTCTGCAACATTTCTAATCCACAAAACATTGTTCCAATAGCCTTGGCTTGTCCAGGTGATCTTTAGCAAACTGCAGGCGGGCATTAATGTTCTTTTTGGAGAGCAACTGCTTTGTCCTTGCAATCCTGCTATGCGCAGCATTGCTATTCATTGTCCTCCTGATGATGAACTCATGAAAATGAACATTAGCTAATGTAAGAAAGGCCTTTAGTTGCTTAGAGGTTCCTTGGTTTCCTTTTTGCCCTTGTGAATTATTACATGCCTTGCTCTTTGCATCATCTTTGTTGGTTAACCACTCCTGGGGAGGGTAATAATGGTCTTGAATTTCCTCCATTTGTGCATAATCTGACTGTGGATTGGTGGAGTTCAAACTCTTTAGAGATGGTCTTGCAACCTTTTCCAGCCTGATGAGCATCAACAATGCTTCTTCTGAGGTCCTCAGAAATCTCCTTTGTTCATGCCATGATACACTTCCACACATGTGTTTTAAAGATTAGACTTTGATACATCCCTGTTCTTTAAATAAAACATGTCACCCACTCACACCTGATTGTCATCCCATTGATTGAAAACACCTCACTCTAATTTCACCCTCAAATTATCTGCTAATCCTAAAGGTCCATGATCTCTTTTCACCTACAGACATGTAATATTGGATCATTTTCCTCAATAAATAAATGACTGTGTTTAATCTTTTTGATTCATGTGTTTTATTTGGTTATCTTTATGTACTTTGAGGACGACACAGAATTTCTTTGCATTTATAGAGACAAATCTGCATTACAGTTCTTGACTCAAAAGGGTTAAAGATGATTAATCAAAACTATGAGAAACATGTTTCATTTGTTCATCTGTAGATACATTAGAGGGATACTTCCACTAGAAAGGTACATTTTTAGAATGTTTGACTCTTTTTTAGGCAGTACCATTAAAAATGAAATACAAAATATTGTCCTTCTCTAGCAGTAATCCCATAGATCAAAGTAATCTCAGTTCAGCTCCACAGGGAACATTTAATCTGCAAATTGATACTCATTATAATAGTAGGTCGAGGGTTGGAATAACTGACAGAATGACAGCTTTATGTGAGCCCTGACTAGCCACACCACTCAAAGAACATAGGGGAGGCGTGGTGCTCTTACCCCTCCCTGGTCTGACTGACAGTCTGACAAAGTGTATAAAAGGAGTTGGCCCATCTGTCACTTTCGTAGCATACCGCTATTTGGTGGGAACCACATCTATCTCCATAACCGGGCCCCCAGAGTGAACGAGAGCACACTGCGCAAGTGTGGCCCATCTGTCACTTTCGTAGCATACCGCTATTTGGTGGGAACCACATCTATCTCCATAACCGGGCCCCCAGAGTGAACGAGAGCACACTGCGCAAGTGTGGCCACTCGTGATTCATTTCTATGGGAGTGATGAAAATAGGAGAGCCCCAGCTCAGCTATTTCCAGAACTCTTAAAGAAATGAATGGAGACCACACCACCACAGAGTGTCATACACAAATCTTTAGGCCAATCGGAGCACTGCCAATTCTGGTAGAATTGGTTTAAACCCAACTTGCATTGATTGACCTATGCGGATAAATCCAACCTGAATCCAATTGTTAGCGACTCGCTCATCTCTACTTCTTTGATAATATGTAATAAAAATGTTTATGTTACTGTCCCTTTAAAGCAATAGAAATTGTTTACAATTTTGCTCAAATTCTCTAGTCTAGGCCTGGGTCATCTCCAAAGTCAATCCCCAGCTTTTCTATTTCATTTTGTTTAAAGTTCCAACTACATTATCTTGAGCAATACATCTTGTAAACTTCTAGACAGTTGTCTGCTTTTCTAGCACTACAAAAATAGCCCTCACATATCTCTATTATCAGCTACAAATGATCTTCAGCAGAATTTCTTCTCCATCACTTGTACCCGGCAAGAAAACTACTAGCACAAACACTGCATGAGTTAATCGCAATGCTCTCATCTTCTAGTTAATGCAAAACATCTCCATCTGTCTGTTTACATAGTAAGTTCCACAATGCCTCCCCAATGTGTGCCATGCCTTGTCATAATGTTACAGCTGAAAGCTCTTGCCATCTTGCTAATATTGTGACAGCTTCTACTTTTACGGCCACCCACACAGAGCACTGTGTGAGTACTTGTATCCTAGCTAATCTGAGTCACCTATTAAAGTTCTAAAGCTGCCAGCACAAGACAAGATCCTCGGCAACTGGCCTGGCAAAACAGCTAAGTGTGACCTTTTGTAAGACATGGTTCAATCACTTAGAACTCTGCAAGACCTTGAGAGTACTGGAAATATAATATTTAAATTCTCGGGGTAGGCCCTGTTCACATTGAATAAAATTAATACGGCCACTTTTAGAAATTGAGCAGATATCTATACTTTGTGTTTTTTTATATACATAGACCCTTACAAAATTGCAATCACCAGAATCACTCTTATCAAGTGAGTAACACATATCAGATTAATAGAGAGCGTCTTACAAGCCTTATATGTTCTTCAAGCTGTTTATGTACAAAAAAACGTAGCGGCTTGGAAATATTTTGATACTTAAACAGTCTTGAAACTTCAGGGAATAACTTATCCTATGGTGTGACTTTACCCTGATTTTATAGTCGTGTTTGACTTACTGTTGTTTTGTAGCCTGTCCTTTATTCTAATAGCGTGAATACATTCAGTGCTTTTGGAAAGTCTTCAGACTCTTTTACTTTTTTCACATTTTGATATGTTACAGGATCGTACTAAAATTTAAAAAATAAATATTTTTCCCCTATCTTTCTGCACTCAATCTCCCATAATGAGAAAGTGAAAACAGAATGTTAGAAATGTTTGCAATTTTCTTGAAAAGGAAAAACTTAAATCTTGTATTGGTATAAGTATTTAGACCTTTTACTCAGTACTTAGTTGCAGCACATTTGGCAGCACTTACAGACTCCAGTCTTCTTGGGTATGATGCCACAAGGTTTGCAGATCTGGATATGGGGATTTTCTGCCTTTCTTCTCTGCATTCTTCTCTGTCAGGTTGGATGAGGACCATCATTAGACAACCATTTTCAGGTCTCCCCAGAGATGTTCAATTGGACTCAGACAAAGACATTCACAGAGTCATCCCTAAGCCTTAGAGTCATTGTCTTTTTGGAAGGGAAACCTTCAGTCCAGTCTAAGGTCCAGAGCATACTGGATAAGGTTTTCATTAATAATATATATGTACTTTGCTCCAATCAGCTTTCCCTCAACTATCACCAGTCTCCCTGTCCCAACTTCTGGAAAATACTCCTATAGTTGATGCTGCCACCACCATGCTTCACTGTAGGGATGGTATTAGGCAAGTGATGAGCCGTGCCTGGTTTCCTCTAGACATGACTCTTAGAATTGAGGGTAATCTTGATTTTATAAGACTAACGGCCCATTCACACGACCGGAATATTGTGGAATAGAAGCAGCCCCATTCACTTCTATTAGAGCGGGAAGCTGCGGCTCCATGCCATGGCTCCGCAATAAATTATAGAACAAGTCTTATTCTTGTCTGCAAGAGCGGACAAGAATAGGCATTTTGAACGGGGTGCCAGGCGGCATCCGTGGTATTGCGGATCCGTATTTTTGCGGATCCGCAATACTACGGCCGTCTGAATGGCCCCTAAAAAATCTTGTTTTAGCAAGGTTTTCTGCAAAGTTTTATGCGTATTTTAGGCTAGGGCTACATGGCGATACTGGTAATAATAATGATAATTATTATTTTTATTATTTATATAGCGTCATCATATTCCACAGTGCTTTACAATTCAGGGGTTCGTGTAAAAACAGCCATAAATAAGACAGCAACAGACAAGTAGAACAAGAGGAATGAGGATCCTGCTTGCAAGAGCTTACAATCTATAACATAGTAACATAGGTTATAAGGCCAAAAAGAGACATCTGTCCATCCAGTTCAGCCTGTTATCCTGCAAGTTGATCCAGAGGAAGACAAAAAACCCCTGTGAGATAGAAGCCAATTTTCCTCACTTTAGGGGGAAAAATTCCTTCCCAACTCCAATCAGGCAATAAGAAGTACCCCCTGGATCAATGACCCCTCTCTAGTAACTATACCCTGTAATATTATTACCCTCCAGAAATACATCCAGGCCCCTCTTGAACTCTTTTAGTGAACTTACCATCACCACTTCCTCAGGCAGAGAGTTCCATAGTCTCACTGCTCTTACCGTAAAGAATCCTCTTCTATGTTTGTGTACAAACCTTCTTTCCTCCAGAAAGAAGAGGATGTCCCCTCGTCACAGTCCTTGGGATAAAAAGATCATGGGAGAGATCTCTGTACTGACCCCTGATATATTTATACATAGTTATTAGATCTCCCCTCAGTCGTCTTTTTTCTAAAGTGAGTAACTCTAATTTTGATAATCTTTCTGGGTACTGTAGTCCATAAGGCGATAGGGGTGACACAAAAGCTAAAAGTGCTTGTTTTGTACAATGGTCCAGCCATCTTGGGAAAACAGGGGAGTAGATATAAAGCTGCATGAGCCAGTCACCAGTCAATCTGTAGTGCTTCTGGGTACATGTGTGAGGTGGAGAGTTTGGTGGAGGATCAGGTTCTGAAAAATTATGATAAATGGGCTCTATATGAAGAGGAGTTAGATCATTGGATGGGATAGGCCACCCTAAAAATGTGTTTTTTTGGGAGTGTCTAAAACTGTGTATATTGTGATTTAACCTAATTTCTTGGGGTAGGGCATTCCAGAGAAACAGTGCAGCTTGGGAGGAGTCAACACGGCTAGATTTCTTGTGACTGCCACAGTGATCCCATTCATTTCAATGGGATCACTGCTACTCTTCAATCCTGGCTGCAACAGCTGTTGCACAATCCATGTCGCAGTGTAGCCATAGCCTTAATGAGGAGAGGCTTCCTTCTGGCTACTCTGCCATAAAGTCCAAATTGGTGGGGGCTGCAGTGATGGTTGACCTCTTAGAAGTTTCACATACAGTAGGATCTTTGGAGCTCAGCCAGAGTGACCATTGGATTCTTGGTCACCTCTCTTACGAAGGCCATTTTCCTCCAATTACATAGTTTGGTGGGACAGCCAGCTCCAGGAAGAGTTCTGATTGTTCCAGATCTCTTCCATTTAGGAATTATGGAGGCCACTATGCTCTTGGGATCTTTCAGTGCAGCAGAACATTTTTGTATCGTTCTCCAGATCTGTGCCTCCACACAATCCTATCTCTGATCTCTAAAGATATTTCTTTCCTCTTCATGGCTTGTTTTTCAACGTAAAATTGCATTTGAATATTTTACCATCTACTGTACTGTACATAATATAATCAAAAGATTAAGAGAATTTGGAAAAATCCTTGTGCACAAGGGATAAGGCTAATGGTCAGTATTGGATGCTCATGATCTATAGGCCTTTAGGCAGAACTCCATTAGAAACAGTCAAGATTCTGTACTAGAAATCACTGCATGGGGTCAGGAACATTCCGGAAAACATTGTCTGACACAGTTCATTGCGCAATCCACAAATGCAAGTTAAAGTTGTATCATGCAAAGAAGAAGCCATATGTCAACACAATCTGGAAAAGCCACCATCTTCTCTCGACCAAAGCTCATTTAAAATGGACCTAGGCAAAATGGAAAACTGTTCTCTGCTCAGATTAATTAAAATCTGATATTTCTTTTGGATACCATGATGCCGTGTTCTGCAGACTGAAGAGGAGAGGGACCATCCAGCTTGTTACCAGCACATGATAACCAATATCCTGCCTCTCTGGTGCTATGGGGTTGCAATACTGCAAATTGAGTGGGCAGCTTACACGTCTGGAAAGGCACTATCAATACTAAACAGCATATAGAGGTTTTAGAACAACATATGCTCTCATCCAGGCAATGTCTCTTTCAGGGAAGATCTTGGATATTTTAGAAAGACAATGCTAAAACACACACTGCATCCATCACAACAGCATGGCTTCGCAGAAGGAGAGTTGGGTGCCTGCAGTCCATACTTTTCACCAACAGAGAACGTTTGACGCATCATAAAAAGAAGTCTGGCAAAGAAGACCCAAGAGTGCTGAGCGGCTAGTATCCTACATCAGAAATGGGTAGGACAACATTACTCTCCTAAAACTCCAGCAATTGTTCTCACTTTCTAGATGTTTACAGATTGTTGTAAAGAGGGGACACTACACAATGTTAGACATGGTCTTGTCCCAATTTTTTTGAGAAGCGCTGCTGCCATCAAGTTCTAAGTGAGTTAATTTATTCATGAAATGGTGAATGTCTCACATACAACATCTGATATTTGTTTGAGATTTGCAAATCATTGCATTCTGGTTTTATTTACATTTTACACAGCGCCCCATCTTTTTTGGAATTGGGGTTGTGAATCTCATTTAAGCCATCTTTTTTTCTAAATTAAATAATTCTAATTTTGATCATCTAACTGGGTAGTTCCCCAATCCGTTTATTAGTTAAATTGCCTGCCTCTAAACCTGATCTTCTTCTTCTATGTATTTCTTGTGCACAGGTGCCCAGAACTGTACGTAAAGTGAATTAAAAAGATTTGAGAATTAATAAGTTTACACAGGCTACATGAATAAATATATTTACTAAGTGATTAAATATACGATAACAGGAAGAAATCACATACACAATAATAAAAAGTAAATAAACATCACTAGCCTAAATGGGGTGGAGACTCTGTTGATCATGCTATCACCCATGGCCGTCTACCCCGTTATAACATATGACCGACACCTCAGGGTGTACAAGAGAGATAAGGTAAGTCATACTCACATCCTACCTAGAGTGGAGGGCCTGGTGGAGTCTGCTGAGAAAATGTGCGTTAGAGAATATAAACCTGTTAGCCCCTCCTCCAGTGTGCAGCACGCATGTCTCTGAGATCACTCAGAGTGTGCCCACTTCATTACAAGGGAAACTTATAAACTATTATACAGAGTATTAAACAGAATTAAAGGGGAGAACCAATCAGTCACTTATAAATACCCTTACAATACAGTACATAATACTCCATGAGCAGTCTAACTAGTCATTTGTAAAGTGATGACTCTGTTCATACCCCCATGATCTTATTAGCCCTGGCAGCAGCTGCCTGGCACTGGTTGATACAGTAAAGACTAGTGTTAACTAAAGTTCCTGTCATTTTTCAGGTCACTTTTACACAGTGTTTTCTCATCTAATATGTATTAGTGACATGCATTTCCTCTTCCCCTGTAAGAACAGATATACAGAACAAGATTTACTTTGTTAATCCTCTTTAGCTGTAATTAAATGTCATCTAGTAGCAGAAACATAGCTATAGGGAATGCCTAAGCACTGTTCCCTAGTGTCTGAGTATACCCAAAAGGCCCTTCTGATACCAGTGTTATAAATGGCACATGGTAGCTGGGGAGTCACATAAAATTTTGCATTGGGGCTTCAAAGGTTACTGCAGTATTTGTATAGAGATAGATAACTTGAAGCTCCTGAACCCCAATGCAAAATCTGTAATAGATCCCTCACCTGCTCTATGTCATGATAATACTACTGTTTTCTTGTATAGCAGAGGAGCTGGGGCCTGGGTATAACTGCTGCCTCTGTACCCCCATAGCTACATTCCTATACATTTAAACCAAAAATAGGTTGACGTCCATCATTTCTAAGGACAAAACCTTATACCCGCAACTACAGATACAGCATGATATTGTGCAGCTTTAAAAATGAAGTGTCCCAGAAAGCAGTCAATGAGATGACAGGACATTACGATATTAAAAAAAAACAATCCCCCTAGTTCTCATGTGCACCATAACTATATCAATATGATTTATGATTCTTCTGCTTAAAACTGATGGGACATGTCACCAAAAGTGGTTTCAAACCTGTGATAAATTGAAATGGTAAATGTGTGTTATAATCACATAGCAGACATGGCAACAGAAAATTTACATTTACAGACAAATAAGTTGTAAATTAAAATGAAGTGGCCTGGAAAGACATTTTATGTGTCCTGAGTGGAATATAAATGAGTCTGATACTTCTGTATTTTGGATTTAAAGCAATAGGCAAAACTGGGCTGTCATTTATTCTTAAAGGGTTTCTGTCACCAGATCTGGGCATATTAAACAGGATGACATTTGCAATGTGCAAATGTCACCTGATGCCCAATCTGGTATTAATTTTTCTAGTGGTGCCCCCGTTTTTGATAAAAATGATGTTTTATTTTATGCTAATTAGGCTTACTAGGTGCAAGGGGCGGTTACCTTGCACCTAGTAAGCTCCGTTTGCCCACCTGCGGTCACGCCTACCTTGTCTTGATTGACAGGGCCAGGCAGCTTGTTCGATCCTCTGCCGGCCCTGTGCACGATTCAAATCCCGCGCCTGCGCCGTGTGGAATAAAATCGGCGCAGGCGCAGTGAGCGGCGCTGGCCGCCGGGCTCCCGGCTACCTCACTGCGCCTGCGCCGATGACGTCAGTGTGTACTCTGACGTCATCGGCGCAGGCGCAGTGAGGTAGCCGGGAGCCCGGCGGCCAGCGCCGCTCACTGCGCCTGCGCCGATTTTATTCCACACGGCGCAGGCGCGGGATTTGAATCGCGCACAGGGCCGGCAGAGGATCGAACAAGCTGCCTGGCCCTGTCAATCAAGACAAGGTAGGCGTGACCGCAGGTGGGCAAACGGAGCTTACTAGGTGCAAGGTAACCGCCCCTTGCACCTAGTAAGCCTAATTAGCATAAAATAAAACATCATTTTTATCAAAAACGGGGGCACCACTAGAAAAATTAATACCAGATTGGGCATCAGGTGACATTTGCACATTGCAAATGTCATCCTGTTTAATATGCCCAGATCTGGTGACAGAAACCCTTTAATTCTTTACATACTATGATAGAGATAGATAGATCAGTCAAGCCACTTCCTAGGTCTCATACTAGTCTCTGTTCACTTGGCTCCATTGATGATGTGTTAATATGACATGTGGTTGCTGCAACCTATCATTGTCCACAAAGGTCATATGTCATTGCTGGAACTGGGTGAACAGAAATTTTCAGTATTCCTTCTTTTGTTATTCTCTAGCATTGTGTGCTCTTTGTATAAGAAATCATGGATCTGGGAACCCCTTTATATGACAACATTCTGGCAACCAACACTAAGGGAAGTTAAGAGCTTATTGCATACTACTTAAAATTAGCAATAATTAGAAGACTTTTCCCACTAAATTCATTTTCTACTCATAAGATCCCCACCTGTCACCCACTGATGATCCATCCTAAGGATTTTTTGCACCCTCTATAGCTGTGGGGAAATCTGAAGTCAATGAGGGCAATAGGTACAGACTTTGAGAGAAAGGAGTGTATGGAGGCCAGTCTGAATAAGACACAAGGGCACTCCAAGAGGCGTGTTTTTACAGCAAAGTTTTCTGCATCCCTTGGACACTTCTACATGTCATTTTGGGAGAAGAAGTACCTGTACACAACAGACAACCTCTACATTAGGAACATGGTATAGAAGGCACATCAATGATTGAATGATAATACAGCAACATAATATTAATAATTTGCCTAAATTCATTGACTACTTGAACAGTAACATTGACAATTTATGATGTATGAAGCAGTATTTATGCTAGTAGCAAGTTCATGACACATCTTTATAGAAAACTAATAACTGGAAATACTACCTTTTACGCACAGATTTGTCATCACCCATACACCATTAAAGGGTTCTTTCACATCAGTGTTTCTGCTGGATCCAGCAGGGATCAGCAAAAATGCTTCCGTTATGATAACACAGCCATTTGCATCCGTTCAGAACGGAAGCGGTTGTATTATCGCTAAAATGACCAAGACAGATCCGGCACTAAAATCATTGTAAGTCAATGGGCGTCAAATCCGTTTTCTTTTGTGCCCGAGAAAACAGATCCGGCACCATTGACTTGCATTTTAGTTTCATGCCAGATCCGTCTTGATCAGTCTCCCATGACGCACACAAAAATGCTACTTGCAACTGAACGGAATGCATTGTGATGCACTCCGTTCCGTTCAGTTTTGTCCCCATTGACAATGAATGGGGACAAAACTGAATCGCTTTCTTCAGGTTTTGAGATCCTATGACGGATCTCAATACCGGAAAGGAAAGCGCACATGTGAAAGTAGATTTTCCAATTGGAGATATATATATCACCCAAGATACCTACTAAAAAGAATGTCAGATTTTCAGATACCTATAGAAAAGTCAGGTCTCCCAATGGTTTAAACTATGGAATGGACCTTTTATACTGATGTGCGGTACACTCTTCATGTCTTAAAGGAGTTCTCCGGGAATTAATAAAATCAAATTACTGAAAATACTTAAAGGGAACTTGTCAGCTCCGAAACACCCCCTGAACTAGAGTAAGAGATGTATAGTGTAAGTGATGCTGAATCTGATTATGTAAGTTTTATCTTCATACTCACTTCCATTCTGACGCTATGCTCCCACAAACCGGCTGTAAAATGCATTGAGAGGACTCGTCTTTGAGTCCTCTCCATTATGTGAGTGAGCACTGGAGTCCACTGGGTGCATTTTACTGCTGGTTTGTCAGAGTTAAAATGGCTCATTTTGTCTGGGGAGCAATCATCAGGAGAAATAAAATGGCCGCCGTCCTATTAGTACACAGAAAACCTGTCCTAATCACACAGCAGGACAAGTTACTTCAGAACACAGAGGTAAAGAGCTGCCTCATATCCTCTCTTCTCTGCTTGTCAGGGATTTTGATCCTGAATACAGATGATAAGATCTTCAGCTGAATCTTTGTAGGAATGGAGTTCATGATGGTTGTAAAGAGAAGATGGACAGGACAGACTATGGTAATATGGGGCTGTGGTAATGGAGACTGCATACAACTACTGCTACTTATCAGCCACATCTCCACCTACCTTCTTTAGCCTTTTGTAGGTGACATTATATGGGGAAGTTCTTCTTGCGACTTCACCAAACGATAACAGTTTGAAATGCGTAAGCAGTACCTGGGTTATGCTCAATGTGTTTTTTAATATGTGGAAATAAAGTATACTGCTTTTAACTCCAAAATGCGTGCTGGAGAACGTTTGGGAATATACAGTATATAATGTTCAATGTTTTTTTCCATCGCATCTATTTTTATCATTGTCTATTTTTATACCATTATTCATGAATCTGTCCCAGTTATTCAAAAATCTTACAAAAAATGTTAGTATCATAATGGCTAAGGGATTATGATGACAAACAGCTCCTCTACAATTTTTTTCCCAAAATTAGCAGTAATGATCTAATATAATGCCTCTGGCGGCTTCCATTCAGAAGTGAATGGGTTATACATTGTTTACATGTTCTCTCTTTTTGAAGTTATTTTTTGCAGTTTTTTTGGAAAGCAATCAATCTGCGAAATGAAAGGACAGGGATTAGACTGCCGAAATTGTAGCAGCTGTTCAGAACATCTACAGACAATAAAAGATTTTTTTAATTTATCCAAATGCAGATGGAAACTCTGAGATCATTTTCTCCTAACCCACATTTGGGAAGAAATAACTCTCAGGTGACACAGACCACTAATAGGATCATATTAAGGATTGTGGTTGTTGGTACAGTATATGGATATAGTTCTGCTGGTTCAGTACTCTTATTAAAGTACTGTCCATGATGACAAGATGGTCAATGGTTCACCCATGAAGATGTCCATGAATAATCTGTGTTTGGGCCTTGTGTCCGTTTTTTGCCCTTCATGTGTCATCTGTACTCCATGGACATTGCAATGCTGAAAATTGGTTTCCAGAGCATCTTCTAGCAATGATCCATGAAAATCATGGACCAAACACAGATGTATCCATGTGGTGTCCCTGGTTTTCATAGCCCATGGAAAACCACTGATGTGTGCGTATACACATTAAAGTCAATGGGTACATGTCCTACCAGTGGAGGCCACAGACAGCACACGTCTGTGATTTAGACATGTTAAAGAGGCTAAGACATTGATGATATAGTAAAGGTTAAATGGTCATCAAATCCCTTCACACCCTAAGCATGTAGAGTGCCTGCACTTAGTTTGTTAAATGACTTTCCAGAAATAAATGACCAGTGATTTTTGTGTAGACAATACCCAGGACCTCAAATCAGTGTCAGACTGAGGTATCTAGAGCCCACTGGTTAAATTGATTTTGGGGGCCCACTGTAAAGCATGGAAATATTACCTGCCCACACAGTGCAGCAGCAAGATGCTACACGATGGCTGATTATGGGGGACTTCAGGAGGGCAGTTCCCTAGAGAAAGAGGATACAGTCTAGTCTGACCTAGGAGTCATCCCAGCCACCTGTTGCAATTATAATAATAAGGTGGGGAGTTTGTAAAATAATAATCCCGTTTTTGTTTTTTTTATTTGGAATAATAGGCTGGTTGAAATGGTGTATGCTGCCTGTCTATATTTAGTGCAGTCAGTCTACTGTGCCATGTGCCACTTATGCAGGGGGTGAGGGACTAGGGGCTCACCTCACTCTGGGGCCCATTGGTGGATTGACCTGTTACCCTGAGGGGCATTCTGAGCCTGCCTGAAACTGCATTTTACAAACCATTCACAAGGATTTGACCCAAGATTGGTCATCTGCCAAAAGAAGATTCCAAAAATGTGCAATCTTTAAGGGGTTCTCTGGAATTACATAATTGATGGCCTATTCTTAGGATAGACTAACAATATTTGATTGGTGCATGTTAATCTCTTTTCCAGTCAGCACAGTGAATAGTCTGGGATGAATGCCTCGTCACCCTCATTGCATACATAGCCAATGTTGCCTACCTGACTATGCAACTGAAACTGGTACTACAGATTGTCCAATTCACTAGACCAGACCTGGAACCCCACAGTTGAATCATCAATGACTCTCTTGTGTTTCTTTTTTACTTTTTCAAAATTTTTCTCACTCTCTTTCTCTGTCTCTGCCCTTTCAAGCTCTATATCGCAAAGACAGCAATGGTAAGTAGTGTCAGAGTGACAATGACATATATAGCTATGGGTAAACACATGGTTGACAGATTTAACAGCCTGTTTGTTAACACACTGCACTGTCTGATTTAAGTTTTTTAGTATTAAAAAAATATTCCAAAAATTGTCCCTTACTGCTCTTGTTTATACACACAAAGAGTAGCATCATAAGAAACAGTGGTTTGTTCTGAACAATCATCCAAAAATTAAGCCTAAATGGGGACAAATGCCTGCCCTTGTTTATACACACACAATGGTAGTATCAGAAGAACCATTACACCCCTGAGGAAGCTGACTTGATCGGCGATACGCGTGGGGACTGTTTCCTTTTGACAGCATGCCATACACGCGCCTGAATAGATGAGTATATTCATTTATTTATTGATGAATTTTTGCTCTTAGATGTCATATTTCTGAATCATGTTGTACCTCTCAATTTTGATTTATTTGTATAATTATGTTGGTGAAGTTACTATAGTGTTGGCTGTTGCATTTGTCTTAGGTATGGTTGAGCCCATCATAGCTCCTCCATATTAGGTCTTTTTCATTGTATACAATTTTTAATCATGTGGAAGTGTGTTTACAATAAAATTCAAATATTTTTAGATGTGCGGTCTATTTCGGCCTGTCTTTCTATATAGTCATATTCATCAGAAGAACCATTACACATTACACATTAAACTTCTATTGAAGCACTGAAATATACCTAATTTCCCCACATATAAATAGTTAAAAATTTGCAGCAGGTTTTTAGAAAATGGCACATTTATTTTTTGGAAAGAAAATATAGGTCAAATTAGACATCGTCTGGCTGTGACCAAATTATACACTAGTACTGATGCTCTACAATATGAACGTATAAATAATAGAAACATTGCAGCGGGTTTTTGGAAAGAAAAAGGCACAGTATATGCTGATGACGATGCTAGAAAATATGAATTTTGCACACTTATGAACTGTAGAAGCTTTGCAGTAGGTTTGTGGATACAAAAGGCTGGCTCCTTCACATAAAAACAAATAGTGTACTATCTCGTTAAGTATGAGCTCCAGCAGCCCTGACTGTGAGACACACACTCACTGCCCTGTACTATACCTAATGATAAAACTTGACTTTCTGTCTAGTAATTCATTCTACTTAACTAACTATATCTTCTTCACAACCCCTACACTGTCCCTGCAAGACCCTATAATCAAGACATAGCTAGGAAAGGCTGGGCCCCATACCAGACTTTTGAATCCCCACCCCTACCCCCCATTCCCCGAGCATGAATATTACATGCGAAAATTCAGACTGATGTGTGCATGAAGCCTAAATCTGCAAAAGGGTTTTGCAGAGTGCCATGCTGTGAGTCCTCCTTCTCCCCTATGACCCAACAGTTCCAGGCAGCATAGGAAAAGGAGGACTGTGGTGGACGCATTTCATACACTGTAAGTAATGCTGTGTATCCTCCACCCTTTTGATTTATTGTGTGCAAGGCTCCCCCCCCTACATTGTGGGCCCCATATCAGCCTCTATAGTAGTAGTTATGCCCTTACCAACAATGGCTGGCTTATATGCCTAAATGTTTGGCTGAGCTCACAATGATGTCTGTGCTTCAAAGTTCACAGCTTCGATAGGCCAGCCAATATCCTCAATCCTGATTGCCTGTCTGGTTTACACCAAAGCATTGCGGGTATGCCAGCCAGTGGGCAACCCACCCAGGCTCATGTGATCCTCTGTCTTTATCTTCCCTGCCCTGCTATCATCACTATTTTACTAAATTTTAAAATTAAAATGATGGCCACCATTATGTTAGATTCATCCAAAGCAAATCACCAAACATTAGATTTGTTTGAGCAAAATGGTGGTTCAGTGGTTAGCATCTTGCAGTGCTGGGGTCCTAGGTTCAAATCTGACCAATGACAACATCATCATGGAGTTTACATGTTCTCCCCGTGTTTTTTAATGGGTTTCCCCGATTTCCTCCCACACTTGAAAGATATTCTAATAGGGAACTTAGATTGTGAGTCCCATTGGGAATAGCAAAATGATAAAGTCTGTAAATAAGTGAGCAAAATAAAATAAGAATTTTTGTGAAATTCCTGATGAATCCGATTAATTTAGAATTGATTCTCTCATCTCTACTTAGGAGTTATGTGGGTGGTCCTCCTCTGTCATTGGGAACTATATCTTTATTCACATTCATACACAGAAGCCTGTCTATAGGTCCCCTTTAGCTTTCCTATATAAAAGTTAAATGTTTGTAACATATTATCAATTTGAAAAAGAGAAGAACTAGTTTTGCTCGAACTTCAAAAAAATCCAAAAGAGCTGTGCTAGCCAAATACTTTTGCATACATAAAGAAGACAGGAAAAGCAGCATATCACGCTAAGAAAACTTTCAATGTATGGAGCATATGCTACCCAATTACAGAAAAGGAATTAGTCATACAAGATGTTTATCTTATAGCCGTGTTTTTCCTCTATCCATTTAGTCATATATTCTTTCCTTGAGCACACATTTTCAAAATTGGCAAAGCGTATCTAGAAACAAAGAACAGATTGCGGAATACTGATCTTTCATAAAAGTTTATTTGAGGTATAATTTCACCTAAAAGTGAAAATTCTATTCTAGACAGAAAATCACATACCACCAGAAAAGTATTCTCTCCAGAAATTAAAAAGTCAAAGGTCACATTGAACAGATTTGTTGGTGGACCACACACAAAGTCAACATGTTCACTTTTGCGTGGAGTTATAAAGCATAAATGCACTCTAAATATAAAGGTCTTTAAAAAAAATCTCTTAAGCTCCCAAATACCCATTTTATAGCCAAAACTTTTTAATTCATCATGCTTTGCTGTGAGGTCCTATATTAAAATCTGAGGCTCAGCTTTGAGTTTTATAACCCTATAATTGTATTTGTAGGGGTTGCAATAGGACAGCTGTTCTGGGTGTCACCAAATAATAGTCAAAACAATTTGCCACTGCCATAGGGCTCATGCACACGAGCGTGTGCCGGCCGTGCCCGTGCTGCGGGCCGCAAACTGTGGCCCGCAATGCACGGGCACTGACGGTGGGGCCACCGTATGCGGATCGCGGACCCATTCACTTGAATGGGGTCCGCGATCCATATCCGAAGGTCCGCACCGCAAAAAAAGTAGTGCTTGTGCTACTTTTTTGCGGTGCGGAGGCATGGCCAGATTACCTCCGTTTCGCATCTCCCGGATTGCGGACCCATTGAAGTGAATGGGGCCGCGATCCGTGATGGGGGCTGCACGCGGCCGGTGCCCATGTATTGTGGACCCGCTGTATGCGGGCCGCAATATGCCCACGGCCGGGCAACGGCCGTGTGCATGAGCCCTTATAGTAAGAAATAAAGTAAGAAATGTGAGCGAGATCCATGACAGACACTCTTGTGACACTCTGAGAGTCATCTTTGTAGGAAGCACTCTGAGGTGAATCAGTAGGGCAAGGGGTGTTCATGTATCTATTCTGTCTTCTAATGTAGGAAACTAGCAGTTTTCACAAGTCTTGGTCTGCCCAACAAAGCATAAGCCATTGAAAGTAAGTGAGTTATAGTAAGTGAAGTTCTTCAGACCAGTGTGGGGGAGCAGGTGAATGTTTTTGACTACACCATGCATTATATTAAATTATCTACGATCTTCCACTATATACTTTATTTCAGTCCAGAGATAAAACACAGAACACAGGCCTGTGATGCACTAAGGTAATCCACCTTCTTCATTTAACTGGAATAATGTACATGAGTGGTTGTCTGACTTCCAATCCATCATAGAGAAGAGCTTTTAAACATGACTATGCTAGATTGAGATACTAATGGCCACTGAGTATATACCTTCCTTCTCTGGTATCCTTAATGTGCAGTGCCTAAAGTGGCACAGTAATAAGTATGTACATGAAGGAGCGGTATGAGCCATGTAAAATAAATGCTTCTCATGTGACTCATCTTTTTTGCCTCTATCTTCTAATTCCTAATGCCCTAAGTTGCTTCATTCTACTAACTATAATGGCTGCTATCTCACAAAAAATATCAGTAAAGTTCTTCTTTCTGCTGCTGCTACTGAAATCATAAAGACCCCTGAGTTGACATGTGGTTCATTCTCCCCTATGTAAAGCACGAAAGACCAGATGATTGGTAGGGATAAACAGTCATTACTCCCAAGTTCATGATGAGTTTCTGAATGCTGAATGGCTCAGATTGCACTAATTACCCTCAATAAATGGATAAATACGTTGACCTTGTGTTCATATACTGACACTAACATATGAGTTAAAGTATTACATTAAGACATGTTTGAAACATGTATGAGGAACAGAGAATCCCCATGGCTTACTCAGTCGCAGCCTCAATGTATTTCACACTATGGTGCCTCCACACAAGATCGTTTTACAGAAATTATACTCTTTAGAAACAAAGCCACTATTTGTCACTCCAGGCAGTTATTCTACTTAGTAAGTGCACTTTGGGAAAAAACTTTGATAAAATAGGACCAAGGTTCTACATTTCTCCTTCGAAAAATTTCCACATGGGAAATGTACCAACCCCTGATTGTTCCAGGTATAGGGCAGATATAGCCAACATGAACCGTTGTTTGTGAGCCTGCCCAGTGCCTCAATAATTCTGGAATAGGATATTAGTTTTTACCCAAATGCACTCTACCCAATGGATACCTTTGACACCTGGCTAGTATGTTTTTGAACAATTACCTGACATTGGCATCTCCGAAATATGCAAGCAACTCATCTCTTGTATCTATGCAATTACCCACAAGACCATTCTTCAGATTTGGTTTGGCCCAGGTTTCCCTATCCTCTATTTTTGTAAAAGCTGACCTTATAAATGGCTTGGATAAACTCTTTGCTACAAAGAAAACTAGGGTTGAAACATTTGTTGATACTTGATGCCCTAGTACACAACTTGTACCTGTTCATATTAAATCTAGAATTTGGGAGACCTATTGTTTTCTTCCTATTTCTATTTTTTTTTTATTACTTCAGACTCTTGAGGTAACTTTGTTCTGCAAGCCAGAACACCCCCCCCCCCTTTCGCTTTCACCTTCCCTTTTCTCTTACACAGGTGAATCTATGTACAACTGAACTACACTCCGAACTGGCCTCTGGCCATACAATCTGGAAGAAACCAACCCCTTTTCCATATCTACAACATAGTGGACTATTCTTATTTGAACCTGCACTGTACACCACCTTAAATCAAATCTGTCATGGACACTTTGCTTTTTTCTGCCCTCTTTTTAAGACTTACTTTAGCAAAATTCAGAAATGCTAGTAATCCAACAGAGAGAATTTCTTCTGGCTGTTATGTACTACCCTCCCCACTTCCCCTCTTCTTTCAGTTCCTCTTGTTTGTCATGTTTGTTCATGACTGGTTGGAATATTGTTGAATCTATCTTCAGCAGTGAGGCGAAATACCACTTAGCGCTTAGCACTTTAATGCTCAGAGAGGGTGTCAGCACTCAAACCCCGACCAGACAAAACCTGTGTCACTAAGACATATGAAAAGTTTTTTGAAAGAGCAGTTACTCATTAAAGGGCATGTGCAGCATTGCAACCAAATGTACACTAGCGAGAACTAGGGGTCAGATAATAGGCTGCATCACTGCAGAATGAGACTACAAGAATTTAGTTTGTAGTCTGTGTCTATGGAGAGACAGCATGGTAGAATTTATTTTTTTATATTGTCCTTAACGAATAGAAGGGACTCCTATCTATGATGTCCTTGTGACATCATACAGTACATTCAGAAAGTCTTCAAACTCTTTCCCTTTTTTCACATTTTATGTTGTAGCCTTGTGCTAAAAAAATACATTTCTCCCACCAATCTGAACTCAATCACCCTTAATGACAAAAATGAAAACAGAATTTTAGAAATGTCTACAAATTTATCTAATATATAAAGCTGAGTGTATGTGTGTGTGTGTGTATGTCCGCTAAAGGAATCCGCACCGCTGCAGCTACAATCACAAAATTTGGCACACATGTACATCAGGTGTCCGGGAAGGTTTTAGAACAGTTTTCAGCTCTCCAGGACGTACCGTTCCTGAGATATTCCCAAAACATGCATTAGCCAATAGGAGCCTGGTCACATGACCCTTATCAGCCAATAGAAGCTCACAGGCAGCCTCCACACACAACAGGCTTCCATGACAACCTAGCCAGTTCACTGCTGTAGGTCTGCTTTAAAGAGGCTTTGGATGAGACTGTTAAAGAGGTATTCCGGTTACCATAAATATAACTTATGTTTTAGATTCATTCATCATCAATCATTACCTCATATAATCTAAATTTCACATATTTACTGTTCAGTAGTAATAAGAGATGTATTATTTTACTGCTACCCACTCTGTTTACTCCTAAATTACTAAGGCATCAACCTGTGATTCAAAAGAAGGATTTAAAAGCTCTACCTCCAGGTCCAACTAAGTCACGCCTCTGACCCGGTCAGGCCACGCCCCCTCTCACTCTGCAGCTGACAGGGATTGCAAAAATAAAGGTTAAAATCACCTTCTGTCGCTGCAGGGGTGGGGGGAGGGTGACTTTCTCCCTGCAGCTCATTGCTCAGACTGCACAGTGCTGCTGTGTGAGAGTGGGGTGTTCAAAAGGACATCCCTGTGTCCATCAAGGCCTTGGGCATGACAGAATTTAATCATGTGGCTTCATGGGGATGGGGGCACTGCTTCACGTTTGAGTGAATGGTCGGTGAGGTCTGGCTTTCTGGTTTGAAGACAGTGGCCACTCTAGCTGCTGTGGAGGTCACAGATTAGATTAAATATACCCGGGCGAAGCCAGGTCTTTCAGCTAGTTAAAAATAAAAAGCTAACATTTCGCAAGGGCATAAGTATTCAGACCTTTTGCTATGACGCTTGAAACCTAGCTCTGGGGACCAATTTTTCTTGATCATCTTTGAGTTGTTTCTACACCTTGATTGTAGTCCACCTGTGGCAAATTCAGTTGATTGAACATGATTTGGAAGGACACTCCACTGTCTATATAAGGTCTCACAGCTTACAATGCATATCAAAGCATAAACCAAGCCATGAGGAGGAAAGAACTGCCTGTAAAGCCCAGAGACATGATTGTGTGCAGACACAGATCGGAGAAGTGTACAAACTCAGTACTGAACATTCTTAAATGGAAGGAGGAACAACCAGAACTCTTTCTCTTATTCAGATCTGCTTGCCACAAACTAAGTAATCAGGGGAAAAGAGCTTTGGTAAGAGGCGACCAAAAACCTAATGGTCACTCTGGCTGAGCTCCAAAGATCCTGTGTACAGACGGGTGAAACTTTCAAACGATCAACCATCACTGCAGCACTACACCAATCTGGGTTTTATGAAAGAGAGGTCAGAAAGAAGCCTCTCCTCAGTAAAAGACATATAAAAGTTCAAAAACAGGACTCTGACAGTAAGAAACAAGATTCTCTTGTCTGATGAAACCAAGAGTGAACTTTTTGGCCTTAATTCTAAGTGTCAAGTTTGGAGGAAACCAAGCATTGCCCAATATCATCCCTACAGTGAAGCGTGGTGGTGGCAGCATCATGCTGTGGGGGTGTTTTTCAGCATCTGGGACAGGGAGACTGGTGAGAGTTAGGGCTCATGCACAATAACAGATTTTTTTGTCCGTGTCCGTTCCATTTTGGGGTTTTTTTTGCAGTCCCCATGCAGAACATTTACTTTAATGCGGATGCAAAAATGAAAATGACTCAGTGTGCGTTCCCTGGCTGTATATCCACGTCTGTTCTGACAAAAAATAAAACATGTCCTATTATTGTCGGACAATGCGCAACGCACATGCCCGGTATCTTTGTTTGCGGATCCGCAATTTGTGGATCACAAAACAACAACAGTCATGTGCATGAGCCCTTAAGGGAAAGCTGAATGTTGTAAATGACAGAGATATTCTTAGACGGGTTGTCTCACTTCAGCAAATAGTATTTATTATGTAGAGGAAGTTAATACAATGCACTTCCTAATATATTGTGATTCTCCATATTGCTGGCTGGATTCATTTCTCCACCCGTACTACTAAGATGTTTTACCCATACGGCAAATGACAAAACGGTAAAAAAAACAAAAAACAAAATGGCAGAAAAAAGTGATCAAAAAGTTGTACACATTTTGTACTGTATTTAAAAAAAAAAGAAAAAACCCAATAAAAATTATTGAACAAGAAAAAAAAGTTGTACACACACCAAAAGGGTATCAATGAAAAGTAAAGAGTGCCCTGCAAAATAATAAGCTCTCAAACGGCTCTGTACACATCAACAACAAAAAATTAAAGGGGGCAGAATATGGTGACAAAAAGAAAAAATATTTTTTAAAGTTTTTTTTCAGTATTAAAATACAAAAAAAAAAACTATATATACATATCGCCATAATCATACTGACCTGGAAAATTAAAGTAACAGGTCAGTTTTACCGCATAAGGAACGCCGTAAAAAACAATGCCCATAAAACTGTTGTGGAATTGCTTTTTTTCCAATTCCACTCCATTTGGAATTTTCTTCCAGCTCCCCACTACATAGTATGCAATATTAATGATGGAAATAGAAAGTGCAAATTGCCCCACAAAAAACAAGCTCTCATATGGCTATGTGAACTGAAAATCAACAAAGTTAGGGCTCCTGAAATGCAGGGGATGAAAAACGAAAACACCAAAACCTCTGGAGCTGAAAGGGTTAAACATCTCTGGAGAAACTTTGGCTGACAAAGTCTGAGAGAATCTGCACAGACTGCATCTGCATACCCAAGAAGACTGGAGGCTGTAATCTCTGCAAAAGAGGCTTCAACTAGGTACTAATTAAAGGGTCTGAATACTTATGTCAATGCAATATTTTAGTATTTCCTTTTAAATAAATTAGCAAAGATTTCTAACATTCTGTTTTAACTTTTTTCATTATAGGTTACTGAGCACAGAATGATGGGGGAAATGTGAACTTTTTTGAAGACTTGCATCTGAAGACTTGTTATTCTGTTCTAAAAAATAATGTAAGTATTTTTGAAGCTGTCACCTGTTTTGGCTGTGGCCACCTCTGGAGGTAGACTAGTCCACAGATTCACAGCTCTTATGATAAAGAAGTCATGTCACCTCTGGAGACTGAACTTTTTCTTCCCCAGATGGGAGCAGTGATTCCTTGTCTTTTGAGGAGATTTTACATGGAACAGTATACCATCATATTTTTTGTATGGGCCATTTGTATATTTGTAAAGGTTAATCATGCCCCCCTTAGATGCCTTCTCTCAAGACTAAATAAGAATAGATGTAATTTTTTAAATTCTTCTTCAAAACCAAGATCTTTCATGTCAGTGGAGTTTAGTTTATCAGTTTAGTTGCTCTTCTTTGTACTTTTTCTAGCTCCAGGGCATCCTTTCTATGAACTTGTGCTCAGAACTGAACTGTATATTTCATATGAGGCTACAGATTTATGACGTGGTAATATTACATCCCTGTCCCATGAGGCCATGTCTCTTTTAATACACAACAGTATTCTTCTGTCCATAGAAGCATCTTTTTGACATTACATGCTATTATTTAATCTATGATCTACATGTACACCCAAATGCCTCTTAACAAGTGACTCTCCTAATGCCACTCCCATTAGGACATCTGATGCATGTAAATTATTTGGACCAAAATGGAAAAGTTTACATTTATCCACACTGAAACTCATTTGCCAAGTGGATACATTTAGGGTGTCCAAATAAGCTTGTAATTTATGGACGTCTTCCGTAGACTACACTGTACTATATAGCTTGGTATCATCTGCAAAAATAGGCTGATATTTATCATAAAAACAAATCAACTGCTGTCCTTGGTAAATCCATGCTGGCTATTACTTATGATATTACTTATAGTCACATACTCCTGTATATAGTTCTTTAAGTCAAATAGTTTTCCTAACAATGGAAGTTAAGCTGACTGGCCTATAATTACTTGAGGATGACCCGGGACCTTTTTTTTTCGGGCTCTACATTTGCCTTACACTTCACTTGGCACTGTACCATTACTACAGAATCTCTAACAATTATGATTGGGGCACAGCAATAACTGAACTAAGTTCTCTAAGAACAGAAGATCATAATGATAAGCTTCATATAATTACCATGCAAATCTTACCCACCATTCTCTTCTGAAACTAAGCCTCGCCAACCTGTTATTTCCCAGTATCTATGAAACAAATAGGAAAAAACGAGGAATAAAAAAGCACAATGGGATCAAGAATGTAAACACTTTATTTATGTTCCATGCTGCCTTAAAAGGTTTTAATAATAGAGAGATGCTTTTATTATTGTACCTTCTATGAGCACAAGAACAACACATCATTCAAACAAAGCCAGGACGACAAAGAACGATGCTCTCATGTGTTTACTTATATCTGGGAGGCTTGGAGTACCCTGCAAATTTAATGTAGTTCATGTTTTTAGACTTCATAAGTAAACACTACAATGTTAAATGGAAGTACATTCTATTTCTATATATTGATTTGTTTTTCTTAAAGAAAATCAGGCTACATTAAATTAGGGCATCTGTAAGACCTCCTAATAACAATATATAGCATTCACTTGAATGGGGATGGGCTCCAATACCAGTCACAGCTCCTGGACTAGAGTGGCACTCTTTCAGGAGACATAGAAGATTTTTATATTAATCATGTATTCCGGCTAATCAAAAATAGTTTGCATTGATGCTTAAAAACATAAAAGAAGAGATACTCACCTACACTGATCCCCCTAATTCTGCAGTTTTGAAACTGGCCCCCTTCCCCCACCCGCTATCTCCAGCCCCTTTCTCTACAGACAGAAAATGTCTTGAAATGCCCTCTCAACCATTGTGCTCATATGCTCATATTGTGCTGATGAGAGGGATTATTTGACTGGTTCCACCATACCTTTCTTCTAAAGGAGTTGGACAGACGACAAGAGACAAGAAGAATGTGATAATGTTACATACAGCACAAACCTCCTCAAATGGCTTGTCTGGAAGTGTTAAGAAATTATAGCGGTCTTCTGGGTCATCAATATCAGATAAGTATGGGTCCAACACCAGGTACCCCGTCAATTAGCTGTTTTTGGGCAACTGAAAGAGTTGGAAATTATGCAGGAAATGAAGGACTCCATCCACTGTGTAGCTTCCATTACTGGCGTACTGTAGCTCAGCTCAGATTCACTTAAATTGGAGATGAACTGCAGTACCCCCCTAAATGGTGGCGGAGCCTTGCACTTCTAGTTCTGTCCGCTGTATAGTTTCCTGTCCAGGAGGCTGGGCGCAAACAGTTGATTGGTGGTGGACACCCACCAATCTTATATTGCTGAGCTATCTTAAGGATAGGTCTTCAAAATCTAAGTCACTAAAAAACCCTGTAAGCTAACAACAAAAAATGCAAAAAAAAAAACAAACTTCTTTGAAATGCTTTAATCACATTTGAGGTACATTTTTATATTATGTGATTAAAAAAAACATTTACATTAGTTTTTTTGCTTTCATATTAAAAAATGTTTCTCATTTGTCTTCTGCAGCCCATGTGTATTCTTATACATTGCTGGCTACTCATTCCAGATCAGTGTGAAATCTGTAAAACCAGTTCTCTGTCGGTTTGCTCTGTAGCCTTTCTCTCCTCAACACAAATGTAGGCCTACATTTTACAATCAAAATAAACCTAAATCGAAAGAATGTAAGTTTTATTAGTGTTCAGGAAAGCAGAGACGGGGGCTACTTACAGAGTGGTAAAAGAGCTTAACTGATTCACACTCAACATTACTGTGTAGCCTGCAATGCATGAGAATACATGAAAGCTGCATGTTATAGACAGTGGGTGTGGACGTTTGCTCATGGCTTACTTTAAGGGTGTTATCATTGCAGTCCCCCGGTATACACCCTTTAACCCCTAAACAGGCATCTGGACTTGGCTGCTGGGGAGCCAACAGACCGTCAGAGATACCAGTATAAAGCGCCTAGGAGTCAGATAATGTGCCTAGTCTGGAGACGGGCCTAGGTCAGGGTAGGCAGTTTATGAGCTCAAGGCAGGTGGCAGAAGGGCAATCCCAGAAACAGGCTAACATCAAGATAGGCTTTCTACTGGGGACAGTGCCTTAAATAGCCAGAGACTGCAAGCCACTGGCTGGAGAAGGATATGGATGCCAGCTGGCCCTTTAAGAGTCCGAAAGCAAGCACACGCATTCCCTATGGCAGCCTGCAGAGGATGTCAGTGACAAGGAGAGCCACCGCCAGGGAGAGGGGAACGGGACGGCACAACAGGGTGAGTAATGTTGCACCCATGCCCACAGGATGGAGCGAGGCAGTGGTAGGCATGAGACACCAGGACAACACTGCAGAAGACAAACAAAGTAACATTTTTAACAATAACAATATGTTTTTATTCCATAATATGAGCAAGGCATTAAGAAAATTGCCCCAAAGTTGTCCTTAGTTCTTAAGGTGACTCCTAAAGTTGAAGAATATTACGTCCAGTTAGAGTGATTGCTTGACTGTGCAAAGCCGAGAACATTTTTTTCTTTTGTGGAGATTCTAAATAAAACAAAATCATTAAAAATCATCCTGGTAGAAATTAGCACATATTTTTAATACAGTTTTACAAAGGAAAAGCCTAATTCCATAATCCCATTATGACCATCATTAGCCCATTAAGTGGAATAGATTTGTTGTGACTCTAGTGAATTGTACAACAAATATGCGTTTGCAGAATTCATTCTACAGCACTGACTCCAGTCACTTAGATTTTGTTGTTTCATAGCTTAAATAACAATATTCATATGACAATCCTAGGTCTCTCTCTGATAAATGAAACTGATTAAACAAAAACCAGCAGCCCCCTTGTTCTGGTAGCATAGATAGCTAGCATTTCTCTGCTTGGATGGGAGCTAAATATAGAATTGTGAAAGCAGAACATTTACTAAAAATATAAATGGAAGGGCCTATAATAGAAATAAAAAAAAGAAATCATAAGTACAGATATTTCTTCAGAGAACAATAATTGTGCACTTGTTCTTCAACTGCTTAAATTTAACTTTCTATCTAATTTCCAAGGAATATCAGCAGCGATGGCAGATTACAATAAAGTGTTTTGGGTGGCTGCCTGGGGCCCCAGACTCCTGGGGGCCAATAGCGGCCCAAAATCCCCATTAATGTTCTTGGGCATCTCTAGGCCTAAACCAAAGTTTAGGCCGCAGATGTTTTGTCAAGTGTCCTGTGTTGGAATACTAGAGCAGAGTACACTTTTTATTTGTCGTGCCCAAGATGGAGGAACAGCCCATGGACTATGGGCCACTTAATCCACTACTGAACAGTGGTGCCTTGTCTACAAAAAGCAAGTCTTAGAGATGCAGAGGGTGCAGGCATAGCAGTTGAACCTGGGTCCTGATTCCTGAGGCGGCCCAGAAGCCTCTCTGCCACATAAGAAAACACTAGTATATTGACACATGGTAGATGGGAGACCAGTATATTGACACATGGAAGATGGGAGACCCTGGCACATATTCTGTTTTGAGGCCCAGCAGCTTCAACTTACATCTCTATTAGAATAATCTCAATATACAGGTAATACAGTCCTAGAGGGTCAGACAAGCCCACTAGTGTGCTCAGATCTAGCAAAAGTTAAATCAATTTGAAGCTGATTGAGAGTCCATCACTGATTGCTAGGGACAATTGTAGTTTTACGGAAGTTGCAAATAACTTTGTGGAATCTATTAATGATATGTCCTGTATTTGGCATTACTTAGGATATAACTAAATGTGGGTATGAATATGTTCCATTATAGACTTAAAGTGGACCCTTAGAGTCATTCTAATATTGTGGGCTCAATGCACCACTGCCCATGTAGTATAATTCTGAACTGTGGATGGATACAACTGGAACCTGGTTACTAAAGTGACTGTCAAAATTCATAATAAAATATAAGAACCATCAGAATAATATATGCTATACAAAATAGGTTCTAATGATATTGCTGGACTTCTTGTGTCAAGTTCAAAGAAGTTGCAGTGGCAATATTATTCTAGTTCTCCTTGGCAATCCTTCCATAGCTGTAGATATGGCACCATCTGCAAAGATGCTGCCTGCTCTCTATTATCAGACCGTGGCTTGAAGGGTTGATGGACCTGCTGTGACATCATTGTCACATGACCATAAATGCACAGGTGTTTCAACCAGTGTTATCCAGCAGCAGGAACCTAAAGACTGAAACAGTCACTGCAGAGGAGCAAGATAGAAGCCTGACTGGCTGAATCCCCCCACCTCTCCCCCAATGGCAACAGGACCTCCCCCCCTTCCCTACTGGCAGCAGCATTTCTCCACCAACTCCATCCCACTGGTAGCAGTATTTCCATACTACTCTCCACTGGCAGCAGCATTCCCTCAACACCTCTCTCCAACTGGCAGCAACATTCCCCCCACCTCTGCCCCACTAGCTGCATCATTCCCATCACCTCTCCACCACTAGTAGGAGTAATCCCTCACTACTCTCTCCCAGAAGCAGCATTCCCACACACACAAATCTTCCTCACCTCGCAGAAGCATTACCCCTATCTCTCTCCCATTAGCAAAAATATTTCTCTACATCAGGGATGCTCAACCTGCGGCCCTCCAGCTGATGTAAAACTACAATTCCCACCATGCCCTGTTGTAGGACGATAGCTGTAGGCTGCCCAGGCATGATGGGAGTTGTAGTTTTGCAACAGCTGGAGGGCTGCAGGTTGGGCATCCCTGCTCTACATCTTTACCACTGGCAACATTAACCTACCTTTATCCCAATGGGATTAGCATACCCCACTGTTCCTCACTGACAACAGCTTCCCCCACCACCTCCCATCCACTGGTAGTAGCATTCCTTCATTACTCCCCACTGGAAGCAGCATTACCCCCACTAGCTGCAGCACTTCCATCACCCCCCCCCCTCCATTTGTAGCAGCATTTCCCTACTACTCCCCACACACACATCTCTCCCCACCCCACTCTTTCAGTAGCATTTCTCCACCTCTCCCCCACTAGCAGAAATATTCCTCTACATCTTCCTCCTGGCAGCATTCCCCTACTTCTCTCCAATTCTCTCACTGACAGCAGCATCCCTACCTTTCTTCATCTGGATGCATCATTCCCCTACCTCTCTCCCACTGGAAACAGTATTGCTCTTACTCTCCAACATTGTTCCACATTTCCACACTGGCAGTAGCATTCCTCCATCTTTCCCCCAATTTACTGCAGCATTTCCCACCTTACCTTTCCCATACTGGCAGCAGCATTCCTCCACTCCCTCACTGGTAGCATTCTTCCCCATTCTACCTGTTCCCCACTGGCAGCAGCATTCAGTCCCCTTCTACCCCTTTAGCAGCAACATTTCCCCCTACATCAACTCCAGTCAGAGAAGTCATCACCTGTTAGTCACTACATGACTTGTGTACTGTGCAGACTTCCCATTTAGAATCAGTATCTGACCAACATATGGTCATTGCATGGCGGTATTGTTTTTTTGTACAGTAGTACAGTGTACAATATACAAGACTAGCATTTTCTATAGGAGCTACTTTCTACACAGAAATATGTGTGATGCCCATGAACTACAGTAGGCACTATAGAAACTGGTACATGTGATGAACTCTATTTAAAATGGTGGAACCTCTACAGAAAAAGGTATATTATGCTCTTCTGTCTATAAGAGCTGATCTGTCTAGAAATATATGTGATGTCTTGTCCACCATTTACATTACATCATCCTCAGCATAGGAACTATCAATGTAATGTAAAATGGAGGACAACAAATGTATTTCAACACAGATTAACTTCTATAGAAAAAGCTTTTGAAATTAGCCCTTTTTGTGAGGTCTATTTACCTAAAAAATGGAAATTATATTAGGCCCCAACCAGAATAATTACCAAGGGACATCCAACACCTTCAATCAGACCCTGAGTGTAGGGGCTCACGCACACAAACCTAAGGGCTCAGTGCTTGTATTGCGGACCATAAAAAGTGGGTCTGCAATATAGGGGCACTGGCCATGTGCACTCCGTGCTGCAGATGCGGACTCATTGACTTGAATGGGTCCGCAATCCACAAGGACTTTACCTATCTTTTGCGAAATGGAGGCACGGATTGGAAGTCCACTGAAGCACTACAAAGCACTTCTGTGGGCTTTCAGGTCCATATGTCCGCACCGCAAAAAGATAAAACATGTTCTATCTTTGGCCATATCTTGTGGATTGCAGACCCATTCAAGTCAATGGGTCTGCACCGCAATAAGGGGTGCACACAACTGGTGAGCACGGTCACTGAGCCAATACAGTCATGTCTATGATCCCTAAAAGTAAGAAGGACTATGACCATTACTTGATACCCCACTTAAAGAAGAACTCCCGCAAAAAAAATTTATTCTCTGACCTGTTAGAAAGGTGCATGATATAATCTGTAGTCAATGTCATTTTCTTATCAGAGGCTGAAATTGAGAGTTTCCACTCTCTTCTTATTGTAGCTGGGTCATGTGACCAACTCCCTGACCTCCAACTGACCCAGGACAGCAAGCCAGTCACTTCTCTATTCATTCCTATGAGACTGAAAGTGAGGCTCCCATAGGAATGCATAGAGAATTAGACTTCCTGTCCACACATAAGGTGCTGTGTGAGTTGTTGGGTCTAATTCCTAGTCACATGATACAGATAAGAAACTTCAGGATGATATAACTCAAAAATTCAGCTACTGGTAAGAAAATGACATTCACTACAGATTACATCATGTACATTTCTAGCAGGACATGGAATACATTTTTTTGCGGGAGTTCTTCTTTAAGGATGGTGCAGTGAATTACATGGACCCCGTGTGATTTAACTCAGACTGACAAATAAAATTTTCTCCATAAATTTTATTTGTGACTTGTGCAAGTTTGGAGCTTAGTAGGCTTCTTTCTTCTACTCTATTCTAGGTTCCATTTGAAAGATAGCTTTCGTGCTAGCCAGTTTTATATACTTTTTAACTATGATTTGAGTTGAGATGTGCAAATGGTTACAGTTTCTCACAGAGGGTACATACTTGACAGTTACACACAGAATTGCGGCACATAGATTTGTGGTTACACATGCATGGATGTAAGATGCAGAGCTTGGCGGTTATCAGTAGCAATAGTGCCTATATACAGTTTGCAAACTAACTCCATATATGGTTGCTAACAGTAAAACGTCAGTTTCTATTACGGTTTAGGCAGTGGTCCTTAACCTCCTAGTTAGATCGTTGGATCACTGCTCCTCTCCGAAGGTCCAACATAAACCACAACTGCTAACTAGTACTCTGCTGTATCCCCTCTAAGTGATTGACTAAGCTTCACACTGAGCTACTCTGACCTGGCCCCACATAGGATACAATCCATGCTGTGCAACAGATAGCCCATTGATTTCAATAGGAATTACGTAATGCGTTATAGGGAGTCTGTCGCCTAATTTTCACCAATATAACTAAGAGCACTGCCCTACAGAAGATTGCAGACACATTCCAGACATCCTGACAACCTAACACAGTTTGCCAAGTTGTTAACCATATGTTGTCCATATTCTGCTACTAAGTGCATATACATAACAAATCACAACATTTAACTAAAGACAAATTGCTTCAACATTGTTAATACTTAACCCTTTGCAGTAGTCCTTCTAGGGTATTCTAGGGCACCAGTACTATCAGCGCATGTGCAGATCTCATAGCGGGGACAACTACAAAACAGTGAGGATGCCTGTCTATCTCACTGGGAGTCCAGCCCCTTGGTGCTCAGAGCACCTCATTTGCATATAAATACAAATCAAGAATCTCTCTGCATCTGTAACACCAATTGCAGCGATAAAGGGCTAATATTATTCACCATGATGAACCCTATCAGGCAGTATACCTGATTCAATAGGGTTGATCATGGTGACAGATGCACGTTAAACGGAAAAACTGGGATGGACTTAGGTAAATGCTGCTTTCACATGTGTGAAAGAGCCCAATTAATCCCATATTTCCAAACCTATACCCACTTTGTGACTGTTCACCCTCACAGTCTGCTCCTTTTGCAATCTCCACCATCTTGACGCATAAAGCAACAAAAATGTGTGTAAAGCAGGTAAAACTACACAAAAAAATGTATGAATGTCACAAGAGGAGAAAAAACAACATTTGTCTGCTGCTACTCTGCAATTTTCCCTGTCAGTAAATGACCTTTCCATTCTTCCCACTGCCATTGTTATAAATTCAGTGAATATGATGAAGTCTTTTATTCAGGTTTCACATGTGTGTTTTGTCTTTTAACAATATCTCTGTTGTCTTCAGCTGCAAGAAGTGTGATCGCGTAGCCGTCCTGCTGAGCAGCTTGGCTTATCGTGTGTAGACCTTTTTAACTGATTTGAATAATTAACACACATTGTAAAATTGTCAACTACTCTGTAGTATCCGGAAAAATACATTTCTGTGTCTAACATTGTTTTAAATACTAATTAAGGAAAAGGTCTAGTTAAACCAAGAATAAGGGACCAGGATGGCCAACTAGGATCATCCAACGTCCATTTTGAGGTTTCCATATTGATTTCTGATACATTATACATTAAGGTCTTCATCAATTAAAATTAAGGGTCTCCCAAGACCTAAAACAGAAACACAGTTGTTCTGGTGGCCCCAACGGTCTTTGATATTATGTACCCAACTACTGAGCAGAGATCAGTGATCGGCCACATAGAGTAATTGAGCATGTCATGTGACGGAAGACCATAAGAAGCACCAGAGCAGAAAGATGAGAGTTTGGTTAGGTGAGTATTGCTTCTTTTTTTATTTTATACCAATGCCAGCCATCAGCTCATTTTTGGCAGTCTCTGAAACCCCCTTGAAAGGTGTTATCCATAGATAAAAACACTATTCTAAACTCCATAATAAGGCAGCCATAAAGCACCCATAAGAACCTGGATACTAAAAGAATTAAACCAAATTCAACATTTTACCACTATGACCCCATTTTCCAGTGACTGAAAAAGGGGTCCAGTAGGAGGAGGTTCTCCAGTAACTAATTGTCTGGGTAACTAAGATGGAACCGAAGCGGGGTAATGTTGTGGTTTCAGGTAGCAATAAAAGTTTGGTACTAGTCTACCTTGATCCAAAGAAAGTTTTGAGGGGCAGGAAAGGTCCCCAGATTCTAGAGCAGGCATGCTCAACCTGCAGCCTTCCAGCTGTTGCAAAACTACAACTCCCAGCCTACAGCTATCAGCCTACAGCAGGGCATGGTGGGACTTGTAGTTTTACAACAGCTGGAGGGCCCCAGGTTGAGCATCACTGTTCTAAAGGACTGAACTGCCAAGAGCAAACCGAGAGTAAAGCATATTTGCTTTCTCTGCCCTAGACCACAGGGACTTTATCATCAACCCCATTAATATTATGAAGCAAATAGGTTGCCTGGTTCAGGCCAGAGTAGCCAGTGTTGTACAAAGTGGTAGAAGCTCTGAAACACTTCACATTAAAGAGAATCTGTCTCTAGGTCAAATTCCCTTTAAAACAGGGCACCTGTCATGGTTGAACTAATGAATGCAAGTACACAGTACGCAAGGTAACTGAATGGGCAAACAGGTCTGTCAAAGTAAGCCCCACACAAGTAATTTTGAAGAGGAAGCAGCACTCACAGAAGTGCCATGGGTCCGACCCCTGCCAATCTGATATTGATGACCTATGTGAGGATAGTTTAAGAAAAGATAATTGACCTCAGGGAGATCAACCATCATCATCACCACAGAGACACCATCACGAGTCTCAACGTTGGTGAATCTAAAACAAGGCTCCCTGGGAAAAACAATGTGCAAATCAAAAAGAAAACCACAGAGACACCATCACGTGTCTCAACGACGGTCAAAACTAGCCAGGCCTTTCACCGGGAAGGAACAACCAAGGGAAGGGCAGTCTCCAAAAGGAAACCACCTATGCCAAAGCATGGTATCCATCCAGAGACATCTGTTTCGGGGTATTTGCCCCTCATCAGTGTGGAGTAGGAATCTGGCTAGTGGGAGCAATGCCTAGTAGAAGATTATTTAAGAAAAGATGATTGACCTCAGGGAGATCAACCATCATCATCACCACAGAGACACCATCACGAGTCTCAACGTTGGTGAATCTAAAACAAGGCTCCCTAGGGAAAAGCAATGTGCAAATCAAAAAGAAAACCACGGAGATACCATCACGTGTCTCAACGACAGTCAAAACTAGCCAGGCCTTTCACCGGGAAGGAACAACCAAGGGAAGGGCAGTCTCCAAAAGGAAACCACCTATGCCAAAGCATGGTATCCATCCACAGACAGCTGTTTCAGGGTATTTGCCCCTCATCAGTGTGGAGTAGGAATCTGGCTACTGGGAGCAATGCCTAGTAGAAGATTATTTAAGAAAAGATGATTGACCTCAGGGAGATCAACCATCATCATCACCACAGAGACACCATCACGAGTCTCAACGTTGGTGAATCTAAAACAAGGCTCCCTGGGAAAAGCTATGGGCAAATCAAAAAGAAAACCATGGAGACACCATCACGTGTCTCAACGACGGTCAAAACTAGCCAGGCCTTTCACCGGGAAGGAACAACCAAGGGAAGGGCAGTCTTCAAAAGGAAACCACCTATGCCAAAGCATGGTATCCATCCACAGACAGCTGTTTCGGGGTATTTGCCCCTCATCAGTGTGGAGTAGGAATCTGGCTAGTGGGAGCAATGCCTAGTAGAAGATTATTTAAGAAAAGACGATGAAAGGCCTGGCTAGTTTTGACCGTCGTTGAGACACGTGATGGTGTCTCCGTGGTTTTCTTTTTGATTTGCACATGTGAGGATAGGTCATCAATATCTTAGCACTGCACAACCCCTTTAAATGGAATATGTCATCATATGAAGACCTATTGTCTAAATCAAGTTTTCATGTTCAACATATTTTTATAATTTTTTGTGATTTTTTTAAAAATCTTTCAAGTCACACTCTATATTTAAAAATCATAATACTCTTTAGCATTCATACTGATTAATAGACTTAATAATGTAAGACTTCTTGATCTGTACAGATCACTATTCAAGAATCAGCAGTTATCTCTTTATCATTACAGACAGGATTATGATGAAATGACAGGTAACACCAGTCAGTCAGTAGATGATGCCCAGACTGCACAGGTCACAGTCCATATCTAGAAAACTCTGCCATAGAGTCAATGAACATCTCCTGCCTATTGTGTCCATGGTCTCTGTGGCTGCTGTAAAATTTCTAGATACTGTTAATAACAGCTCAGGTAATATGGCTGGCTCCATATTGATGCACAGATAATAGAATGAGGAAAATTTACGACCAGACAATAAAAACAGATTAGAAAAAACATTGTCTCTATAAGGTTTTGTCAGAAAAAATTATAGGTGACATTTTAAAGTGAATGTTCACCATTCTATATCATATTGTTTTCTTAGGTCTAACCATTTTAATAGAGCGTTATAACCAGAGCTTCATTTTTCATACCGAATTCCATATCCTCTGCAAAGACCAGTTAAAACACTATAAATATATAAAATAATAAAAATTAATATCATACTGATCCCCTGCTGTTCCTGTGCTGATGCTTCCTGGGTCCCTTCTTCAGTTACTGGTCTTTCTGGTCCAGCAATGACTGTTTATATAACATATGACCACTGGCGCCAATCACTCCCCACATCAATGACCTCAGTGGTATTGTGATGTTACTTCTACTGCCAGTGATTGGTTGCAGTGGCCATGTCGGGTCTACACATTACTGCTGGAACGGGATGAACAGAAATCAAGGGGGGACCTGGTATCAGGAGCAGCGGGGTGACTATGATTTCTTTTATTACTTTATAGCATTCTAAGTGCAGTGTTCCAGAACAGAAGCTCTGCAAAGTGTTTGGTACATTACTAAAATGATTAATGCTTTGTGTTATGCTTTGTATGTATTCCCAAAAGGTGTCTATAGGTGGCAATGTTTAGTTATTATGCCCTAACTAAGCAGAGGGAGCTAGCTTTCCCCTCTGAGGGAGGAGCTTTCTAATTAATATTGCATCAGCCACTTCTGTTTAGTTCTGCCTGCTGTTCAGGGCAGATACTAGTTTGTTTTGGGCTTTGCTTATAAAATAAGCACATGTTTATGCGCTTGTGTGAAGCTGGAGGCAAGGACAGAGACTATTTCTCCACGACAAACATCGTGCCTATGAAGGAGAGAATCCCTGAGGGAAGAAGGAACATATATCCAAAGACTGTCTAGGCTAATATAATGATCATGTTATTTGCTCATTATGGCTATAGACTTTGCTGCTTGTGGAAGGATTAACAGTAAACAGTACTCATATAATGGATGGGCTGATTGTAGGAAATGTACCCTGCTGTGGGGACATTTGCCTGTGAGAGTTTTGCCTGCCTGTGATCATCTTGGAAAGCTTGCAAAGGATTTAGAAGGAGCTCAGGGACTACTACTCCTATTATCATCATTGTTGCCATTTGCCTATATACAGCCATTGGGAAGAGGCTGCACTGTGACTTGCCTTGGAACTGTGCCCTGCACCAAACTCACAACACCAAGGGCACCCCAACTACCACCAGGCAGGAGCCCCAACATCAGGGTGTGCCCTCCTGTCATTGCCCTAGCCCTAGGGGGCATCGCTGTGAGGATTGCCACTGTGAATGATTATTGCAGTCAGAGCCATTACCACTCCCACCCTCTGCTCAGCCCCTCCAGGCCTTGCAGCATAAGCTTTTTATTTACTTTAGGAAGCTGGGTAAACTCTTTAACTATAATGGGGACTGGCAGAGATCCGGCCACAACCCAATGTCTTTGCCTTTCTTGAGTGTGTAAGGGAAGTGCTTACAAGTATTTTGTAATATATTTTGGTAGCTGATTTTATTCACTCATTAAAAAAACTAGTTCTGAAGTTTTCCATTAGTAATGCTCTAAATTAGATGATTAATAAAACTGGCCGTATGCAGAGTTAAAAGGGTTGTCCCTCGAAAAATATTGTTCAGTTTTCAAACCAGCACCTGGATCTGAATACTTTTGTAATTGCATGTAATTAAAATTTTTGCATAGCTACTTAGTTATTCAATAAAAATATATCTGTACAGCGCCAGCTGCTGTTCGTTCTTTTTCTTATTTCTTTGTCCTGCTCACTGAGAAGGCCGCACATGCTCAGTTTCATCGTTCAGCTGCCTCCTGAGCTGTGATAGGGAGAGCTGAGACACGCCCCCTGAGCTGTGATAGGGAGAGCTGAAACACACCCCCTGGGCTCCAGCAGAAAAGACACTCCCCTTGAGCTTTCAGCTTGATATAAATCTAGCAGAGCAATGAATGGGGAGATCTCTGGGTCCATGTGAGGTACAGGGCTGGTTCTAGCTTTGTTAGAAAGAGGCTGTCATGTACTATATGATGTCTGATTTTCATTTTTTACTTAATCATGGGATAACCCCTTTAAATGCTTTCTTCCTGACTTTTACACTGACATTTCTGATCTTTGACAACCCAGCTCTCCTCTTTCTCCAAGAGACCAGTGCTGACAGTATAAAAATCAGGGACTCAGGGAGAAAGAGTTTTCCATGACATATGGACAATTGCATATATGTATCTAGGCAGCAGTAGGGAGCCTAGGGGCAGGCACAGGAACCTACCTCTGCAAGTAAGTGAACCATATTCAGCATGTACAATACACACTGAAGAACAATTTTCCTTAACAAACCTGATTTAAAACATTACTAAGGGACCACTTAAGAGCTAATTTTTTTAATAAATGTGAACAAAATCAGTTAATAAAGTACTGTATATTACACAAATGCTTCTAATCACTTTGCCTAAATATTCAAAAATATATATATTAAATGTGTTAAATATATTATAAAAAATGTATTATAGCATATATTATAAATTAATAATCTGCAGCCACCAATGGGGGGAGCTTAGGAGTTGACTACAAAGTTCAATGTGAAAACAGCAAGCTCCCTCTAGTGGCGTCTGCAGACAGACAGAAGCTTATCATTTAACTCTGGACGCAAGGGATTTGGAGCTCTGTATCAGAAAAAACAGAGCTCAGACTGCCAAAAAGATGTATCGAAAAAATGAATCATCACAGGAAGATGGTGATAGTTAGAATAAAAAATACAATATGGTATGAACACGCTCTTGTGCTGCTGTGTGGAGGTTCAGCTTCAATAGCTACCCTGGTTCATGATCAGAATCTGAATCTTCCATTACCGTTCTTTGCGACAAAGCAGTTTATTATGTAAGGCATCAATATCTATAGTTTATTCAGCAGAATACGCCACAATAGAACACATTGATTTAGACCTAAGTGATATTTTAACGTATAATCACAAAATAATTCAATGCAATTTTTTTCCCCCCTATACAGTTCACATTCTCCAAGGTTAAATGCTAGCTAACCACTTAAACACACATCGCACATATGTAACTGCTATGGCATTTTGCCTTTTGACACGTATACAGCCATTGCCCCCCTCCCCCGAAACAAAGTGACGCTCGAGTGGCAGCTGAAGTGTACATTACGGTAATGACACAATTTGATTCTGGAGAGCGTACAATCTAATTGTACCTATAGTATCTATGTTGTTGATTTCTGAAAGGCAAGTAAGATATTTCTATTGATGCAAAAAGAAAATGCATCCAATTTCTCCCACTTTTCACTTTGTCCTGAGAGAAAATAAAATCAATTCCCAGCTTATAAATGGCAATTTAGAAATATGTAATTCTGCGGTGAAATATGAAATGAAGAAAACTCATTCTATTTTCCTCCTTTTTTTTTTTTTTTTTTTTGTTCACTCCAATCAATCTTACTTTCCATCTATTTTTTTTTCCTGGTACTAAAATTAAGAATTGATGGTAGGCAGTAAGTGGATTTTTTTGTCCTCTCTTTCAGAATACTTGCTGGATTTTTTTGCTGCTCAGAAAAAGCTTTTGTGAAAAGCTTTCTTGCATTATCTCGTGAATTATAGATAGAGCAGAGCTGTTCTGATTTACATACTTTCTCTATTTAAACATACACCATCAGAACAAAATTTGCACCCAAAGCAATTATTTTCTGAATAACAGGACAACTATCTATTAACCCGTTTCTTGCCGGGGCTGACTACAAACAATAGTCTTCTCCAACAACAAATTTTAAGCATCTATTCCTTCCTGTAGGTGCAAAATAAAATGATTTACCATATCGCCACTGCAGAAGTAGATGAATTCAGAAAGGATCCGCCAGAGCTGCTTGGAGATAAAAGTAAAGTAGGTGTTCTGTACATTTGGTATGCATGCCACGTGTTTAGAGGAGATTACAGACATAAAAGCATATACACACTACATGGACAAAAGTATAGAGACAAGAGAATAGCTTAAGTACATAGGAAAATGCAGGATTTTGTAGAGGAGAGTTTCCAAATGTGTTTGTGCTCATAATAAACATAGCTAAATTTTCCTTTACACCCCCTCCACCGCCACTTACACTTTCTCCTTTAATCATCCATTTTTGCATGGGAGGGTTGGGTGTTAGTGATCGTATTCCTGTAATATCCTTGGAGGTCTAGAATGGCTTAGTCGGTAATACATAGTATCTCTGGTGGTCTAGGGTGTTAAATAGACTAATATTGAAAACATTTATCCATAGTTCTCCATAATGGGTTAAACGTTAAATTAGCATGTAATATCCCTGGTAGTCTAGAATGGTTTAGTGGTTAATGCATAGTATCTCTGGTGGTCTAGGGTGTTGAAGAGACTAATATTGATAACCTTTATCCATAGTGCTCTAGAATGGGTTTAACGTTAAATTAACAAGTAATATCCCTGGTAGTCTAGAATTGTTTAGTGGTTAATACATAGTATCTCTGGTGGTCTAGGGTGTCGAAGAGACTAATATTGGTAACCTTTATCCATAGTGCTCTAGAATGGGTTTAACATTAAATTAATATGTAATATCCCTGGTAGTCTAGAATGGCTTAGTGGTTAATACATAGTATCTCTGGTGGTCTAGGCTGTTGAAGAGACTAATATTGATAACCTTTATCCATAGTGCTCTAGAATGGGTTCAATGTTAAATTAACTTGTAATATCCCTGGTAGTCTAGAATTGTTTAGTGGCTAATACATAGTATCTCTGGTGGTCTAGGCTGTTGAAGAGACTAATATTGATAACCTTTATCCATAGTGCTCTAGAATGGGTTTAACGTTAAATTAACATATAACATCCCTGATAGTCTAGAAAGGCTTAGGTTGGTTAATACATAGTACTGTATCTCTGGTGGTCTATGGTGTTAAAGAGACTAACACATGGTTAGGTTTCTGCATGCAGTTTTGGAAGCCACAATCAGGAGTGGATCATAAATGGAAAGAAAGTATGAAGGACAGATACGACTTCTCTTCTTTTTTATATCCACTTCTGGTTTTGACTTCCATAACTGCATGCAGAAATCTGGCCTAGTGGCCGTACGTTAATATTGATAACCATTATCCATAGTTCACAAGGGTGGGTTAAAATTAACATGTAATATCCCTGTTGGTCCAGAATGGCTTACTGGTTAATACATAGTATCTCCTCTGCCGGTCTAAGGTCTAAGAGTCTAATATTGATAGCCATTGTCCATAGTGCTCTAAGACCTCTTTCACACGAGCGTGACGGATTAGGTCGGGATGCGTTCAGGGTGCGTTCAGGAAAACTCGCACCATTTTGCAAGCAGTTCCAGTCAGTTTTGTCTGTGATTGCGTTCAGTTGTTCAGTTTTTTTCACGCGGGTGCAATGCGTTTTGATGAGTTTTTCACGTGCGTGATAAAAACTGAAGGTTTACAAACAACATCTCTTAGCAACCATTAGTGGAAAACGCACTGTATCCGCACTTGCTTCAGGATGCAATGTGTTTTTCACTGAAGCCCCATTCACTTCTATGGGACCAGGGTTGCGTGAAAAACACACAATATAGAACATGCGTATCACACAACGCAGAACTGATGCTTGAAAAAAACGCTCATGTACACAGACCCATTGAAATGAATGGGTCAGGATTCAGTGCGGGTGCTATGCGTTCGCATCACGCATCGCACCCGCACGGAAAACTCGCTCGTGTGAAAGGGGCCTAAGGGCTCTTTCACATGAGCGGATTCAGTCCGAGAAATCCGCAGCGTGTAGGAGAGCCAAGCCCCGTTCTGGACAGAAGAGGCACGGAGTATCAACATGATTGATAATGCTCTGTGCCTCTCTATGATCTTTTTACTACAAAATCACAGTGATATAAAGTTGTCAATGTGATCTTGTAGTAAAAGATTACAGAGAGGCATGGAGCATTATTAATCATGTTAATGCTCCGTGCCTCTTCTGTCCAGAACAGGACTTGGCTCTCCTACACGCTGCGGATTTCTCAGACTGAATCCGCTCGTGTGAAAGAGCCCTAAGATGGGTTTAAATTAACATGTAATATCCATATCCCTGGTGATCTGGCGTTGTTTCATTGTTAGCACAATTTTATTATAATAATAAAATTATATAGGTCAATGACTTGGGGTGGTCATGAGCAGGAAATTGTACTTTGTAATTTAATGTTATTTTCCAACATAAATCCGGAAATCTTGTAGAACATTGAAACTGCATATTTCTAATATAGAACTTCAAATCTGTTGCTTTCCTTCACACAAGTATCCAGTTAAATTATAAAATTTAGTCTGTCTGCACTGCACTTGCCACTACAGGTTGATTGAACGGAGTATTAAACCAGTATTTAATGTGATACCTCTAGTGGCGATAGAAAGATTTATTTCTCTTTTTTAATTTAGCTCCATGTTTTATCCTAAACTGACAACAGGGGTTTCTGGGTATTAAGACATTGCAATGGAGAAATAGAATAGGGCTTTTCACAGACCATTGCCAGCATGTAATAATCTTACCTGTCCGGGCTCCAGCAGAGCGACCCTCAGCCTTGGCACAACTGAATCGGAAGAGACGTGCTGCTGGGCCAAACCCCCTGGTGATGCAACCGCATCCTTAGTAACAGGATGCAATGCTCTGTTTCTCCCTGCAGTTGGCATGTGCTGGGAAAATTAGCAGTTGGTTGATTGCTCAACTGCTCTTTTACTGTGTACTAGTGTTTCTGACTAATGGAGCGCCAAGGCATGGACCTATCAGGCTCTGATTCAGAGACTCGACACTCTAAACCACTTTAAATCCCTTCCTGGCCATACACCAGTGACAGTCTTTGGACTCACTAGCTGTGTTCCTGGTTCGTGTCCCTGTGTTTTACTGGATTGCTCTTTCTACTGACCCTGGCTTGTCTTCTGACCGTTCTCTGTTTCTCGTTTGGTACTTTGTAGACCGTATGGTTCTGACCTATTTACATATGACTCTGGTATTGTGTTTGTCTGTCTTTGTTTGATGTCCGACTTTGCACTTAAGTAGCGTAGGGACAGTCGACCTGTTGTGGTCTAGCTATCTAGGGCTTGTGCTGCTAGTAGGTAGGGAAAGCAGGCTGGGTTCTAGCCAAACAGCCTGTTTAAAAAAACTGCACTGGAGATGAAGGGAATCGTTTTGATCTTGCACAAATTGATTCATTCATCAAAGTTCTTGAGGCTGTCCCCACTGCTCAAAAGGCTCCCCCCCTGATGCTCAAGTTACGGGTCAAATATCTCACCCGGCCCTGACAATCTGGTGCCTGTGCAGCTGTACCGAGTAGTGGCGCAAGCACGGAGGCTCTGATGTTACTGCTATCGTAACAGCAACTGTGCCTGCGCTGCTACCTGTATGAGAAATACCATGTCATACCAGTTTAATTTTAAATGTAACTTTGTTACCAGGGTCCATAATGCAAGTTTAGAACCTATCTTCTGGAATGTCTCATTTAGCATGTAGAGGAATGCAGGGCATGTCTCATCCGGACAACCCCCTGTCCATATGCCAAGTTATGACATCATAGAGGGTGGGGGTCTTGCATTCAGGACCCCACCTTTATGAGCCAGAACGAAGTGCAACTCTGTCGAAGCACAGTTAGTGATATATGAGCTTTATTTTTAAAAAAAATAGAAAGAATATGATGTATTTGTCCCATTTATTACACTACCTTCCTATGCCTTTGAACAGCTACTGCAAGCACAATGCTTTCAGTACAAATAGGTTTATCATATGGTGTTCAGCTACTGCGTGATCAAGGTACCGAGCTCCATCTAGTGAAAAAAACAACTTTTCATTGGGCAAAGACATTGTTGTATATTGTAAACTATACTAATTTTGAATGGCATATGTAGCATAGGTAAGTGTAACATTTGTGCCTTATGCACTTAAAATTTCAAGGATCATTACCCTAATATTGGATCTAATATTGTAACATTTTTAATATTTTTTGAGGTATCAGAACTCATTATTGTATTATTTTTATTCTTATTATTACACAATATTTACAAAGAACGAATGAGTGAATACATATCTTTTACTTTTAACATGTTGATATGGGTTACTCTTTGATCGTGTTGCAAGTTGAACTATGTAGAACTGCTATGTGACTATAGCATGAAAATAACTGAAGAATATGTCAGTGATGTACAGTACAGACCAAAAGTTTGGACACACCTTCTCATTCAAAGAGTTTTCTGTATTTTCATGACTATGAAAATTGTAGATTAACACTGAAGGCATCAAAACTATGAATTAACACATGTGGAATTATATACTTAACAAAAAAGTGTGAAACAACTGAAAATATGTCTTATATTCTAGGTTCTTCAAAGTAGCCACCTTTTGCTTTGATTACTGCTTTGCACACTCTTGGCATTCTCTTGATGAGCTTCAAGAGGTAGTCACCTGAAATGGTTTTCACTTCACAGGTGTGCCCTGTCAGGTTTAATAAGTGGGATTTCTTGCCTTATAAATGGGGTTGGGACCATGAGTTGTGTTGGGCAGAAGTCAGGTGGATACACAGCTGATAGTCCTACTGAATAGACTGTTAGAATTTGTATTATGGCAAGAAAAAAGCAGCTAAGTAAAGAAAAACGAGTGGCCATCATTACTTTAAGAAATGAAGGTCAGTCAGTCCGAAAAATTGGGAAAAATTTGAAAGTGTCCCCAAGTGCAGTCGCAAAAACCATCAAGTGCTACAAAGAAACTGGCTGACATGAGGACCGCCCCAGGAAAGGAAGACCAAGAGTCACCTCTGCTGCAGAGGATAAGTTCATCCGAGTCACCAGCCTCAAAAATCACAGGTTAACAGCAGCTCAGATTAGAGACCAGGTCAATGCCACACAGAGTTCTAGCAGCAGACACATCTCTACAACAACTGTTAAGAGGAGACTGTGTGCAGCAGGCCTTCATGGTAAAATAGTTGCTAGGATTTCAGGTGACATGGTAAAATAGCTGCTAGCATTTCAGGTGACTACCTCCTGAAGCTCATCAAGAGAATGCCAAGAGTGTGCAAAGCAGTAATCAAAGCAAAAGGTGGCTACTTTGAAGAACCTAGAATATAAGACATATTTACAGTTGTTTCACACTTTTTTGTTAAGTATATAATTCCACATGTGTTAATTCACAGTTTTGATGCCTTCAGTGTGAATCTACAATTTTCATAGTCATGAAAATACAGAAAACTCTTTGAACTAGAAGGTGTGTCCAAACTTTTGGTCTGTACTGTATATGTTATGTTAATTCCACGCTATTATATCTCCCAAAAATTAAAATGTTTGGTGCCATGTTAAACCAAAAGAAAAATGTTCTAAGACTCTTGCAAGTATAATACATTTTAATGGCTAACACGATTTCTGGACACATTAGGTCACTTCATCACAGTATTTCTTAGGAACTATATAATAATTGTCAATGCATAGTGGTATGTAATTTTATTTTTAACACTTTCATGACCAGACCTATAAAAGGCCTGAATGTCCAGGCAACTTTTTGAGATTTGGGCACGTGGTGGTTTAGTGACCTTAAATTTTTTTTATTTGTTTGAATACCAAAATAATTTTTGCTATTTTTTTTTTTTACTTGACACTTAGGACTTTTTATTAGAATTTTTTTTAAAGATTTTTAAGATTTTTTTAAGTTTAATTTGGACGAAAACCACTAATTCTTATTAAAAAAAGTAATTATTTTTAATTATAGATTTTTATTTTTTAAATATAAAAACTGACACACAAATGAATTATGGCAATGGGTTCCCTATTTGATGATGATCGTTTTGATATATAACATGTATAGATTTTATTGAATGGGGCGACTATGGTGACTGTTTCCGTTGGTGACTGCGTTTTAATTTATTTATTTTTTTACACTTTTATTTGTATTTTTATTATTATTTTTTTACTTATATATTAATTTATTTTTTACACATAATATGTCCCCCAGGAGGTCATTAAAAGATCTCTGGAGGACATTAACTTTTTTTTTTTAACTTTTTTTTCACTGTTTCCACTGTAACTGGGGCATCCACAGGAGCCCCAGTTACAGGGGAAAACAGCCCCCTGTAAGGGCATTAGACACAGGCAGAGCTGATCAGGGTCTTCTTAGACCCTGCAGCACTGCTCTGGCCCCGAGACACCCGGCGGTCACGTGAAGGCAGAAGCGGTAATAAAGGGCTCCTGTCTTCTCCTTAGGGTCCCTGCTCTGTCTGTGAGCCGGGACCCGACCTGCACCTGCTAGATTGCAGGAGCAGGAGCTTTAATTCCAGCGCTGATCAGCGCTGGGATTAAAGCGCTGCCTGCAAATGTATATACGTGCTATCTGCACGGGGCATGTGCAGATAGGACGTATATACACAGATGGCTGACGTGAAGGGTTTAATATAGTGTAGGGACAGGGATGTTACACATTTTTGTAATATACTTCATTAGGTAAAGATGTTTCTTTGTTCTGGAAAACAGGGTGTAAACAGTCTTTTTAGCAAAGCTCTAACAGCATTACTAGGGTCTGTCTTCAGTTCTGCTGAGTGCTGAAGACACCTGTGTGTTACATAGAGGCTTCCAGCCACCTCTCGTCACAATCTCAGTCTCTGACTATGTACATGTGCCCTAACTATAGCTGTCCATCACTCTGCATATCTGACTTATTACACACAGTAGTCTTCAGCAATCAGAAGAAGTTATGTCTGAAGACAGATTCTCCTTAGCAACGTGTACATTCCACAAAAAAATGTCAATGAAAAACACGGTCGTGTGCACAAGGTCTTTTTGGAATCTTACTTGTTATTCGAGCAAACTTTGCCATTCTTCCTCTAACACAACCTGCTCATTCAGCTATCTAGCAAGGGAGTCCCATTGAAGGAATTGAATAAAATTGATGATTCAAAAGGCAAGGTGTTACATACTGGAAAGAGATGAGAATTGGATGTGATGAGAACACAGGCTACAAGTGTCCAAATTGGTTTTAGAATCATTGCCTTCCTGCAGGTGCCCAGAAGAAGGAATAGTCTTCTGTTCCCAATGCCTGTCTTTGCGTAGTAGAGTGCTGCACAACTTAGAACCCACTCAGAGTAACTGGTCATTCGCATACTGGCTCTTACTTTATAAGCTCAATAGACAGATATGGAGGCTTTGGGGAAGAAGGTGTGGTTTGGGGTCTTTTGGGGAGTGTTTAGAATAAAAAATAATCAGTTATGAGAGTCTACTAACTGCGCATGATGGTGATTCTAACACCCTGGTTCCCCATGCTACCATGCATGCAGTAACCATGCAAAAACAGAAATGGATGAAGTATTAGTGTATAGATTTATCCAAAACCTGGGTACACTTCCTGAGATCGGATTCCAAACCCCAAATTGTAGACAACAATTTCCAGAAACTAAGCAGAACTCCAAAACCCAGTTAAATATTGTATTGTTTACCCAATGTAAAGGGCAATGATTCAGCTCATCCTTGGAGTCATTTTCAAGCGTTACTTGCAGTAACCAACGTTAGAGTCAAATATCTAAATGTGTGAGTTGCGATGATTAATGGCTAGACTGAGGAACAGAGTCTAAGAAATCTGGTGGTCTATTCTTCACTCTTAACCCTAAATAGAAGATATGGACTTTTCTATAGGAGGATTCCCAAGTTGTGGTCCTCAGAATGCTGTGAGGGCAGAGCCATGGTCAGGAACATGGAGGACTGTCACCCAAAAATGAACAGAATTTACTTTGACAGAGGATAACCAAGGACATAGGTACAGTAGAGAACAGGAGCATCATGTTGCCTAGTAGCCCTACGCAATCAAGGGGCAGGCTGCAACTTCCTGCAGAGACCCAGCCGATACTAGAGAGGGCATCGGTGAGAAAAAAAAAACTTAAGGAAAAACAATTGCCCCTATATGCCAAATGTACAGCCCTTATGTCCTGGAAATGTTCTGGGGATCAAAACACATCTGTGCCCACCTACCAGTGACAACATGATCTCAGTCAGGCTGGAACCTACTCTAAAACCTATCTCTATGCCATTGGGCATCTACATTTAGGAGAGCAGACCTTGAACATCAAATATGCTGCTACTTGTTACCTCTGTGTGCAGTCAAGCTTGCTGCCTCAGCCTGACTGAGATCACCTTGTCGCTGATAGGCGGGCACATACAGTACAGACCAAACGTTTGGACACACCTTCTCATTCACAGAGTTTTCTGTATTTTCATGACTATGAAAATTGTAGATTCACACTGAAGGCATCAAAACTATGAATTAACACATGTGGAATTATATACTTTACAAAAAAGTGTGAAACAACTGTAAATATGTCTTAAATTCTAGGTTCTTCAAAGTAGCCACCTTTTGCTTTGATTACTGCTTTGCACACTCTTGGCATTCTCTTGATGAGCTTCAAGAGGTAGTCACCTAAAATGGTTTTCACTTCACAGGTGTGCCCTGTCAGGTTTAATAAGTGGGATTTCTTGCCTTATAAATGGGGTTGGGACCATGAGTTGTGTTGGGCAGAAGTCAGGTGGATACACAGCTGATAGTCCTACTGAATAGTCTGTTAGAATTTGTATTATGGCAAGAAAAAAGCAGCTAAGTAAAGAAAAACGAGTGGCCATTATTACTTTAAGAAATGAAGGTCAGTCAGTCCGAAAAATTGGGAAAACTTTGAAAGTGTCCCCAAGTGCAGTCGCAAAAACCATCAAGAGCTACATAGAAACTGGCTCACATGAGGACCGCCCCAGGAAAGGAAGACCAAGAGTCACCTCTGCTGCGGAGGATAAGTTCATCCGAGTCACCAGCCTCAGAAATCACAGGTTAACAGCAGCTCAGATTAGAGACCAGGTCAATGCTACACAGAGTTCTAACAGCAGACACATCTCTACAACAACTGTTAAGAGGAGACTGTGTGCAGCAGGCCTTCATGGTAAAATAGCTGCTAGGAAACCACTGCTAAGGACAGGCAACAAGCAGAATAGACTTGTTTGGGCTAAAGAACACAAGGAATGGACATTAGACCAGTGGAAATCTGTGCTTTGGTCTGATGAGTCCAAATTTGAGATCTTTGGTTCCAATCACCGTGTCTTTGTGCGACGCAGAAAAGGTGAACAGATGGACTCTACATGCCTGGTTCCCACCGTGAAGCATGGAGGAGGAGGTGTGATGGTGTGGGGGTGCTTTGCTGGTGACACTGTTGGGGATTTATTCAAAATTGAAGGCATACTGAACCAGCATGGCTACCACAGCATCTTGCAGCGGCATGCTATTCCATCCGGTTTGCGTGTAGTTGGACCATCATTTATTTATCAATAGGACAATGAACCCAAACACACCTCCAGGCTGTGTAAGGGCTATTTGACCAAGAAGGAGAGTGCTACGCCAGATAACCTGGCCTCCACAGTCACCAGACCTGAACCCTCCCTTCTTCTAGAAGTCTGGGAGGTTTCCCCCATTTTTGCGAGCCTCCAAGACATTCTAGGAGCATTTAATTTTGATGCATATTAGTAATACAATTTAAATAAGAATGCTGGACTTGTTGAGATTGTAAAACTTAGACTTCAGACATATAGAATGAATCATGAAACCGGGTCCAAACATTTGAATACCATCAAGACACAGGTGCTAAGTGAATTTCTGGGGAGAACATCTCCATTCTGGTAAATTGACACAGTTTCATTTCAGAAATATATGTGGGTGAATATACATTCTGTATCTAAATGGCATTGTTTCTGCAGTATGACAAAAGTTTAAGTAAGAGTTATCAAGTGGCCATTTTTATAACCAATTAAGGTCTGTGGGGCTAGTCACATGGCCATTTCTTTAACGGTCAAATAATAATAATAGTGGTTGTCAAAAAGTAGGACATATGCTTTTTTTGGCAATAAAATGAATGACCATTTAGACAAGAGTGTCAAAACACTAAGCAAAAAATGATATTTCAGGGGTTAAAAAACAAAAAAACAATACTCATGTCAACCACTTGCACCGGCAGAACTCGGCTTCGGTTCCGACTAGTACCTCGGAACCGAAGCAGAGTTCGGTTTCAAGTTTTAAAGTGGTTTTCCACTGTTATTCCAGTGTTATTCAACGAAGTCACGCGCGACTTCGCAAATAATTTACTTCGGCTCATCGGAGTTCAAATACTATACAAATCTCCGTACAGTATTATTCCGAAGTTTTGAATGAAATGACTTCAGATTAAGCATCACACTAGTGACAGTCAGAGAGAAGTATGCTCTGCAACTGGGCAAGGAGGGGATAACATGTACAGAAGTCCATGTTACCCTTTCCCTTGTGGTCATGTACAGTAGTTACACAGGGAGAAGATCTATAGCTCTCTCATGTCTTTGAAGCATTTCAGCACATCCTCCACATTCCCCACTAGACTCAGGAGCTGTGTCAGAACCATCACTTGTGAGTAACAGCTGTATTATATGGCTGGCACTCTGCTTTCACTAAATATAATTATATCAAGGTGCCCACTTGGGTTCAGCACGACCCTCCAACAACCAGGCAACAAAAAGTACTCAATAATAAACAAATGGTCGGCTCCATAACAGATTTGGCATTTATTACTCTCAAATACACCCACAATAAAAAATGGACATTAAAAATCAAATATAAAACTCTCATATATTAAAAACATATTATGGTTGCTTATAGTTTCAGTCCCCCTAATGTATTCAACTGCGGAGCTCTCGCAGTGAATGCTATTATGTTGCGGTCTCCTTATTTCATGTAGTGTTTGTTCAATTAATCCAAAGTGGCTATATTTTTTCACTTGTAAAAATGGACTTCTATATTGGCATCTTCATATATTCATTCTTTTTATGTCACTATACAATGTCATATAACGTACTTGTGCTTCTTACCGACAGCGCTATGTACAGACTTAGCGCTATGCGCTTCTTACCCCAATGGTGTGGGAGGCGAGGATGAAGTTCCCGTGATTTGATAGTCAGGGGAGCGGGGATAAATTCCCAGTGGTCCGGTGAGGTCTGCTGTCTTAAACTTGCCGTCTTTTTCTCTGAACACCGCTGCTCGGGACTCCCGGTTTCTTACTCCCTGCGCCGGCAGTAATCAGGCGCATGTGCCCTGAGCGAACACAGACACCAAGTCTCGCTATGCAGTTACTCCACATGGGTTCCCCGTATCTTCTCTTGCCGCAATCAGCAACCCTTTCAATGGTGGTAGGTGATACATACACTTCCAATCTGGATAGGTCACCCGCCAGAGTATATCGGCAGATGTAACTTCAATATAATAAGTCCATATAGTCGCTTTGTATGTAAAGGAGAAAAAAAAAAGCAATCTCCTTAGCCAGGCCAGACGTGTTTTGAAACGTTACTCGCTTCTTCCTCAGTTGCAAATACAACAGTCTTGGGGGACTAACTCCTCCTTAAATATGGCCCACCCTTATGCCAAAACAGGGACTGGACTATAAGACAAACTATCGCAGACATAACTTAACAACTGTTCACATTGTCACATATCACATTCAATAGTACCATATTCTTTTTAGAAAATGAAATAGTGATCATGATGTACCCAGAGATCCAGGATCAGAGATAAATCCGAGCCTGGCAGATGAACCCCTCAGATGCCATGGTCAATAAAGATTGTGGCGTCTGACTGTTTAGACAAAAGAAGGGGGTTACCCCCGGGAATACAATTGAAAAGTGCCAGTAATAGTCCTTACAGAAGTATTGCAGCGTATAGTGTAAATGATCAAACAATTACAGGTCAATTCTTTGAAGGGGAAAACAGCTCAATAAAGTTTTTTAAAATGCATGATAAGTATGATAAAAAAAAACTTTTGCCATTTCTAATATATACAATTATATATACAACTATATATTTTAGGCAGGTGTGGAAAAATGCTGCAAAGTAAGAATGCTTAAAAAAATAGAAGGAATATGTCACGTATTCAGGGGTATGTGCAGCCCTGAATTCCACCCCACCTCTGACCCTGCCTACTTGCACGGCCTGTCCTATGCAACGGCGTACAACTAGTCAACGTTCCCTACCCTAGGTACGTGCAGGGGAGTACAGGGAGGGGGAACAACTGGAGAAAACAATAAACGAAGACAGAACTCATACAAAATACGAAGATCGCCAAGCCGAGATCAAACCGGGAAGTCACGTCAAACACTAGAGGATCAAACAAAGCAGAGTCAAACACACAAGCCAAGGTCAAAACCGAGAGGTAACGAAGTACAAAAGGATGATACGAGGGCAGAGTCAAATTCACAAGCCAAAAGTCAAAGCACAAGGTCACAGCAGTTCAAATTGCAAGTTCCAGGAATGGAGACCAATCACAGGCAACCTGTGGCCAGCAGGCTGTCTGTTTAAATAGGCCCAGCAGATGGGTCACGTGACGTGGCTAGCGTCACGTGACCAAAATCAGAAACCTCAATACACCTGAGCGCCGACTCATGGGCGTCGGTGGTCAGCTCCCCTGCTGCTTGTAATCCAGGGGATGGAAGACGCTGGCCATGCTTGTGAAGCGTAAGTAAGCACTTAAGGAACACGTTATGGATCTGGAAGGAATTAGGCAAACGCAATTTAAAAGACAATTTATTTGATGGTACCTTCATGCGCAAATTCTTAGTGGACAACCACACCTTATCACCCACTTTAAAATCAACACCCTGAGAACATCTTTTGCTAGCTTTAGACTTCTGAACCTCCTGGGCTTTCTTCAGGTTCGACTGAACCAGGGCCCAGACTGTGCACAGTTCACTGATAACTAGGTTAGCCTCCGGGACCAAGGAGGCAGATGGCGAAAAAGAACAGAATGGCGGATGAAACCCCAGATAACAGAAAAAAGGAGACATACCAGTAGAATTCACTTGATTATTGATGGCGAACTCAGCAACAGACAGATATTTCATCCACAGGTGTTGGTTATCAGAAATATAACATCTCAAATACTGCTCTAGAGACTGATTAAGGCGTTCCATTTGACCGTTGGTTTCCGGATGGAAGGTCGAAGAGAACGACAGGGAGATATTGAATTTATGACAAAACGCCTTCCAGAACTTGGAAACAAACTGAACGACCCTGTCAGACACAATATTCTCTGGAACACCATGTAACCGAATAATATGATCAACGAAAAGGCTTGGACATCTCTACATAACGTGGGCCACCAATAAAACCTAGACAAAAGCTCCTTGGTGGCATTAATACCAGGATGACTACTCAACGCAGAGTTATGACTCTCACCCAGAAGCCAGAAACGCAGATGAGCGGGAACAAACAACTTATCTTCAGGCCATCCATCCGGGGGATGGAAGACGCTGGCCATGCTTGTGAAGCGTAAGTAAGCACTTAAGGAACACGTTATGGATCTGGAAGGAATTAGGCAAACGCAATTTAAAAGACAATTTATTTGATGGTACCTTCATGCGCAAATTCTTAGTGGACAACCACACCTTATCACCCACTTTAAAATCAACACCCTGAGAACATCTTTTGCTAGCTTTAGACTTCTGAACCTCCTGGGCTTTCTTCAGGTTCGACTGAACCAGGGCCCAGACTGTGCACAGTTCACTGATAACTAGGTTAGCCTCCGGGACCAAGGAGGCAGATGGCGAAAAAGAACAGAATGGCGGATGAAACCCCAGATAACAGAAAAAAGGAGACATACCAGTAGAATTCACTTGATTATTGATGGCGAACTCAGCAACAGACAGATATTTCATCCACAGGTGTTGGTTATCAGAAATATAACATCTCAAATACTGCTCTAGAGACTGATTAAGGCGTTCCATTTGACCGTTGGTTTCCGGATGGAAGGTCGAAGAGAACGACAGGGAGATATTGAATTTATGACAAAACGCCTTCCAGAACTTGGAAACAAACTAAACGACCCTGTCAGACACAATATTCTCTGGAACACCATGTAACCGAATAATATGATCAACGAAAAGGCTTGGACATCTCTACATAACGTGGGCCACCAATAAAACCTAGACACAAGCTCCTTGGTGGCATTAATACCAGGATGACTACTCAACGCAGAGTTATGACTCTCACCCAGAAGCCAGAAACGCAGATGAGCGGGAACAAACAACTTATCTTCAGGATCTTCAGGGGCTTCAGATGGAGCCAGATGTTGTTCCGTGGAAATCTCGTTGGTCAGGTCAGATGAAGTAGCAGCCACAATAATATCTGCTGGCAAAATGGGTTGGAGAGGAGAGTCAAGAGGCTGGAAGGCATGAAAACTCCAGGACAAGGCATCCGCCTTAATATTTTTACTTTCTGGCCTGAAAGTAACACAGAAATTAAAACGAGTAAAAAACAAAGCCCATCTAGCCTGTCTGGGGTTCAAACGTCTGTCAGATTCCAATAACATTACATTTTTATGGTCAGTGAGAACCATCACTAGTGTTCAGCGAGCACCTCTGTGCTCATATGCACAGGTGCTCTGGCCGAGCACCCGAGCATAATGTTAGTCAATGGGACTAAACCAGGCACCCCCCGCTCGGAAGAGGGGAGGGTGTCTGGTTAATAGAAAAAGCTCAGAATTGCGACTTCTCCTCTTTTACTCCTTTGACTCGTAAAAGTATGGTAATTAACTGAATTTGTACGCATTAGCACACAATGCGTATGCATTAGCATACAAATGCGTACGTATTAGCGTACAAATGCGTACACATTAGCATACAACTTTGTATGCATTAGCATACAAATTTGTGTGCATTAGCGTACAAATCAACATTGCAGTGCGGGTAAGAGACTCGAGCATTGCACTCGAGTACTCTCGGTGTTCGGCCGAACACCGAGCGGACCCGAACGTAGGAATGCCCGATCGAACAGTGAGTGCGAGTTCGGGAAGAATCAGTGAATCAACGGTAACCCCAGTTACAGGCATACAACAGGTATCACAATTTGTTTCCCATTTTTCCAGTTCACCTATGTACCAATTAATAACTGGGTTGTGAATTTGTAACCATGGCATACCAAGTATTATTTCCACCAGTAATTTTTTCAAAATCAGGAAAGAACAAATTTCAGAATGCAAAGCACCCACAGTAAGGGTTACATCAGGGGTACAATATTCCACTGTTCCGCTACTTAGAGGAGTAGAATCGATGGCAATAATATGAATAGGATTTTTCAAAGGCAATATTAGTACCCCAAGGGACAAGGCGAAACCATGGTTGATAAAGTTAGATGCAGACCCTGAATCCACAAATGCCTTTCCTGAAACCTTGGGAGTGCCAAAAGAAATAGTTATAGGAAACAGTAGCTTTTCTCTTACCACTTTAGGAAATACCTTATCCTTCCGGGGTTCAGGACGTGGGGCCCTCTTGGAAGGAGGAAACTTTGAACACTGCTGTAGCCAATGATCCGCCTTGCCACAGTAGAAACAGGGGCCCCTCAGATGTCTTTGGTCCCTCACAGTAACCCTAAGCTGCATAGGTTCCTCTTGATGATCCTCAATCAAGGATCTCAGGGGTGGAGCGTCGGGTTTAACCACCAATTGAGGAAGAGTCTGATGTTCTCTTTGTCTTTCTTGGAGTCGTCGGTCCCGTCTTATGGCTAACGTCATTGTCATTTAAAAGTCAGAAAAAACCTATGCTCCCCTGAAAAACAGTTGGGTAGTTTGATGTGAGGTTCGAGGGTATGTAAAGAGGGAGCCGCTACACGGGCTATCTGAAGCTGCTCATGTTGCTGCAGCCTCTCCGACAGCTCCTGTATGACCTAGGCCATGTTGTGCATCTGGTCTGTCAGGACCCGCATCGGCTCCATGGTTAATATGGGCCTGTGATTCTGTCACATATTCAGGGGTATGTGTAGCCCTGAATTCCACCCCACCTCTGACCCTGCCTACTTGCACGGCCCGTCCTATGCAACGGCATACAACTAGTCGACGTTTCCTAACCTAGGTACGTGCAGGGGAGTACAGGGAGGGGGAACAATGGGAGAAAACAATAAACAAAGTCAGAACTCACACAAAATACGAAGATCACCGAGCCGAGATCAAACCGGGAAGTCACGTCAAACACTAGAGGATCAAACAAAGCAGAGTCAAACACACAAGCCGAGGTCAAAACCAAGAGGTAGTCGACGTTCCTTAACCTAGGTACGTGCAGGGGTGTACAGGGAGGGGGAACAACAATTCACAGAAAATGGTGCACTACAACGGTAAATGCAATTGACAATATATGGCTAAACCCTCACGCTTCTGTGAATTGTTGTTTTATATAGTTTGTCACATCCGCACATTTGGCTATCCTGTGTAGGATGTCATGGACCGCATGTGCAGGATTTGCTCCCCCGGTTAGAAATGCGCAACAGCATTTGGGGTTTTGAGCATTTTCTGCCATTTGAGACCACTTTATTTCTGTGATTTTGTTTGTACATTTATACCTGAAGGTGTGGTAACTCCAGGTTGAATGTGCCTTGATTTGACTAATGGGTAGCATTCAGGTGCACCTGTGCGGCCTGGGTCACATGGCGTCAGGGATAGGTGGGACTCACAGTCTCCGCCCCACTCTGATTGTATGTGTGATTTTACGCTGGAGGTAACTGGGAGCTGGTCGCTGTGTGTCGGACTTTATGCCCCTATCTGAAAATTCCCAACGGCATGTAGGGTTAGCGTTAGGTCCCGTGCCACTTGAGATACCTTGATGCGGTGCTCGGGCTCTGGTATGTTCTTGATATAAGAATATATTGGCGAAAGTCTCATTTTAATATCAGTGTGAAGGTTTAGCCATACATTGTCAATTGAATTTACCGTTGTAGTGCACCATTTTCTGTGAATTGTTGTTTTATATAATTTGTCACATCCGCACATTTGGCTATCCTGTTTAGGATGTCTTTGTGGTACATGTGGTCCACTGCCAGCGTCCTCCATTTTATGCATTTTTGCTGGGGATTTTGTTCAGCAGCGGACCACATGTGCAGGATTTGCTCCCCCGGTTAGAAATGCGCAACAGCATTTGGGGTTTTGAGCATTTTCTACCATTTGAGACCACTTTTTTTTTGGTAATTTTGTGTGGCCCAAACCAAGCGGCGTAGAGCAGGTAAAGATGTTTCTCTTCACAAGGCCTCTGGCTAGGTGTGAAAAAAAATTCTAGGAAAATACCTATTAAAGGGAATTTGTCACCAACTAGACAGTTTTCAAACGCAAAGTTTTAAAGATCTGCAAATGAGCCACCGCATGTACACAGAGGCGGTGAGTTTGCTGCAAGTGCCCAGGTTCCCTGGCATTATTCGTGCCTATCCCCCCCACCGTGTATCCTCCGGCCAGCCCTTCTCGTCACATCTTTTTTTCCTGGAGCCAAAATCCCCTGCCTGTGCACCTCACTGCTGGGCATGCGCACTGCATGTCACTATGCTTCTGGCCACCGTGGGCAGGATAATGTGCATGTTTGGGCCCAGCACTGAGGTGCACAGGCATGGGATTTCTATGGCAGGAAAAAATGATGTGACGAGAAGAGCTGGCCAGATGATACGCAGGGGAGGAGTTAAGCACAAGTAAGGCCAGGAGGTCTGAGCACTTGCAGTAAACCCACCGCCCCTGGGCACTTGCAATGGCTCATTTTCATATCTTAGAACTTCGTTTTTGCTGCTTTGGAGACTCTCACAAATAAAAAAAGGTAACATGAGGGTCATGTATTAGTGTCCTGCTCCTGCGGTAGACTGTTCCACAGATTCACAGTTCTTATAGTAAAGAAGGCTTGTCGCCCCTGGAGTCTGAACCTTTGCTTCTCCAGGCGGAGGCAGTGCCCCCTTGTCTTTTGAGGGGATTTTACCTGGAACAGTTTTTCACCATATTTTTTGTATGGGCCATTTACATACTTATACAGGTTGATCATGTCCCCCCTTATACGTCTCTTCTCAAGACTAAACAAGTTTAACTCCTTCAATCTTTCTTCATAGCTAAGATGCTCTATGCCCCTTATCAGTTTAGTTGCCCATCTCTGCACCCTTTCCAGCTCCAGGACATCCTTCCTATAAACCGGAGCCCAGAACTGAACAGCATATTCCAGATGAGGCCGTACTAATGCTTTATACAGTGGTATAAGATGAAATAGTTAAAGTTTTCACGTTAAATTTAGCATTGCTAAAAAGGAACTTCTCCTCTTTTCAAGTCGGAGCCTCTAGAACAGCGTCTCTAGAAAGCCTTCCCTCTGTGTTTAACATCAATTGGCTCTGCTCTTCTCCAAAGCATCTACTTTTTAATGCACTTTGAGGAACGTACAAATCAGTTTCCAAATACTTTGGTAACTTCACCATCTCAATAGCTCTGCTTCAAACAAGAGAGATTGTTGTTCCAGCATCTGGTAATAAATTACTTTGGAATGGCACACTCTTCAATTTCAAACGGAGGGAAGCAACTTTAATAAAATGTACTCCGGTAATACACAGAGAGTTGTTTCCACAGAATCAACTCTAGTTCTTTGGTTCTCGGTGGAGCAGAGTGAAATATAACATGCAGCCTTGAGCAATGGAACGGGGAAAACAGGCAGTTTTATGATAAATGGCCTTGGAAAGTGAAATTACAACTTCAGCAAATGAACAATATGTAGAATGATTCTGTGTTTTCATTTTTTCCTTCTTTCTTCTGGAAATGCTGCTGAAATGAGATGACAATGTCACGTTGGCTCTAATTGTAATGCGAGGTAACAGTGCCATCAAGTGATGACTGGGGGAAAACAGGAATGAGGTTCAAGCTCTGGTAAATTGCTTTTAGTCCAAATGCACGTCATACAAGACTGATGGCTTATTCATTTTCATGCAGTGGGAACACAAGACCAATCACCAATGCGTCAACATAATTATGAAGGAACATTTCACAGAAGTAATGTATAAGAATGTATAACCATTAGTTACCAGATCCTACAAATTTCACAAGTGCATATTAGACAACGTTAGTAGGTGTTGTTTTCTAAAGGTGCCCATACATTTGTTCCGCCAACACCTATAATTCCCCATTCCATCATACATATGCACACTCGGCTTGGAGGAAGGGAAGAGGATAAGCCATTGCCAGACAGCTCCCTTAAAGTAAGTCCACATCAGAGGGATATGCTGCAGATTTGCATGCGGCATTTGCATCTTATCTACCTGCAGCAAAAAAAAAAAAATCTGTATTGTAAATTGACACGTGGTGCAGATGTGTAATGTGATGCAACAGCAAAAACTGCAGCAAAAGTGGCACTAAATCTCCAGAGGACATTCCACCCGTCCATGTGGTCATACTTAAAGGGTTATTCTCATTTTAGACAATGGGGGCATATCGCTAGGATATGCCCCCATTGTCTTATACGTGCGGGTCCCACCGCTGGGACCCGCACCTATTTCCAGAACGGAGCCCCCGAACCGAATGAGGGCGCACTGCGCATGCGCAGCCGCCCTCCATTCATTTCTATGGGGCCACCGAAAATAGCCGAGCGCTGGCTTGGCTACTTCTGTCGGCTCCATAGAAATGAATGGGAGCGCACCGCGCATGCACGGCCCGGCTCCCATTCATTTCTATGAGCGGTGGGTGGGACCCGCACCTATAAGACACCTATAAGACACCGCACCTATAAGACAATGGGGGCATATCCTAGCGATATGCCCCCATTGTCTAAGATGAGACAACCCCTTTAAAGAAGAACTCCCGCAAAAAAATTTATTCTCTGACCTGTTAGAAAGGTGCATGATATAATCTGTAGTGATTGTCATTTTCTTATCAGTGACTGTTTCTGTGAGTAAAAACCTCTCTTCTTATTGTAGCTGGGTCATGTGACCAACTCCCTGACCTCCAGCTGACCAAGGACAGAAAGCCAGTAACTGCTCTATACATTCCTATGGGAGCCTCACTTTCAGTCTCATAGGAATACATAGAGAATTAGACTTCCTGTCCACACATAAGTCTATGTGTGAGTTGGTGGGTCTAATTGCTGGTTACATGACACAGATAAGAAACTTCAGGATAATATAAGTCAAAAATTCAGACACTGGTAAGAAAATGACATTCACTACAGATTACATCATGTACATTTCTAGCAGGACATGGAATAAAATTTTTATCGGGAGTTCTTCTTTAAAGACAAAAGGATGAAGTGTTGAAATTCCCATGGGTGAGATTCAAATTTTTAACAACAGGTTCCCTACCCAACAGCGGACACATGGCGTCACGACACATGTTTACATATACATACAGTACACCATATACAGTGGAGGAAATAAGTATTTGATCCCCCACTGACTTTTAAAGTTTTAATACTAAAAAATAAATGAAACGTCTCATAATTTTATGCCAGCTTTATTTTAACAGTGCCACATAGAATATCAAAAGAAAAACGGAGAAAATTACATGAAATGAGAAATAAAAAATAATTTTCATTTCTTTGAGGGAAATAAGTATTTGATCCCCTAGGAAAACATCATTTAATACTTGGTGGCAAAACCCTTGTTGGCAAGCACAGCAGTCAGACGTTTCTTACAGTTTTTTTATCAGGTTTGCACACACTTCAGGAGTAATTTTGGCCCACTGCTCTCTGCAAATCATCTCCATATCCCTAAGGTTTTTAGGCATGCATTTGGAAACTTGAAGCTTCAGCTCTCTCCATAGATTTTCGATGGGATTGAGGTCAGGAAACTGGCTAGGCCATTCCATGACCTTTATATGCTTCTTATGGAGCCACTCCTTTGTTTCCTTGGCTGTATGTTTTGGGTCGTTGTCGTGCTGAAAGACCCATCCATGACCCATTTTCAGTGCCCTGGCGGAGGCAAGGAGGTTGTTCATCTTCCCGTCAATGCGGTGAAGTTGGCCTGTGCCCTTAGAAGAAAAACACCCCCAAAACATAATACTTCCACCACCATGCTTGACGGTGGGGATGGTATTCTTAGGGTCATATTCTGTATTTTTCTTCCTCCAAACACGTCGAGTTGAGACCAAAGAGCTCAATTTTGGTCTCATCTGACCACAGCACCTTCTCCCAGTCTCTCTCGGAGTCATTAATATGTTCATTGGCAAACTTGAGGCAGGCCTGGACATGAGCCTTCTTGAGCAGAGGAACCTTGCGTGCACTGCAGGATTTTAAACCATTACGTCTCAGTGTATTACCAATGTTTTTTTTGGAGACTGTGGTCCTAGCTGCCTTGAGATCATTACTCAGCTACTCCCGTGTAGTTCTTGGCTGATTTTTAGCCTTTCTCATGATCAATGAGACTCCACGAGGTGATATCTTGCATGGAGCTCCAGGCCTGGGTCGATTGACAGTAATGTTGTACTTCTTCCACTTCCGAATATTTGCACCAACAGTTGTCACCTTCTCATCCAGCTTCTTACTTATGGCTTTGTAGCCAATTCCATCCTTGTGTAGGTCAACAATTTTGTCCCTGACATCTTTAGACAGCTCTTTAGTCTTGCCCATGGTAGAGATGTTGGAGTGTCACTGAGACTGTTGGCAGGTGGCCTTTTATACAGGTGACAATTTGGGACAAGTGTCTCTCATCCAGGTAACGACTTCACTGTGATTAGGGTGTGTCAGTGGTCTGTGGGAGCCAACATTAGTCATGGTTTTACTAGGGGATCAAATACTTATTTCCCTCAAAGAAATGCAAATTATTTTTTATTTCTCATTTCATGTAATTTTCTCCGTTTTTCTTTTGATATTCTATGTGGCACTGTTAAATAAAGCTGGCATAAAATTATGAGACGTTTCATTTATTTTTTAGTATTAAAACTTTTAAAGTCAGTGGGGGATCAAATACTTATTTCCTCCACTGTATATACAACACACACATACATAAATACACCATATATACACTACACACACATACCACTCAACTTTTAAAAATGCCTAAGGCATTTACCTAACCTATGGAATGGAAGCTCTCATCTCAGTTTTATTGAACCTTAGGGTATAGGGATTAATAGGGTGGATCAGGGGTGGGTTCCAGTACAGAGTGCATCCACCATCAGGGTGCTTCCCTGTGTTTAGGGGTACTCAGGGTCACGTTAGGGTAAGATTCCCCCTGACCACCTTTACCACCTCTGCTACGTCTGGCCTGTATTTTTCTGCCCATTTTGTGTTATTATATTATTTGTCATATGAATAGGGTCAGTTTATACCTTCCATATTTATGGACATTTTATTAAAACAGTATATTAAAGGGTAAGTTTTGAAGTTTCATGCTTCTTATGTCAATGATTTTTTTTCTGCTAAGCATGATATTGGTCTTCTGAAATAATTTGATTAGGGTTTTGTTCATCCAGTTTTACCCTTATGTACTGTATAAGCACACGCTTAGTATACATTGTTAATTGAATGTACTTTTGGAGGTTATAATGATCTTGTTAATGAGGTTGAGGTGGTTAGGCTTCTGGGCAGAACTGTGGACCCACAGTGTTGCTGGAGGTTAAGAGATTTTGAGATTTTCGGCATAGTAGGCTAGGAGAGGAGGTAAGTGTGCAGCAAACCGCAAGGGAGAGCAGAGAGGTTAAGAGTGGTTGTAGCAATAATGGGGTTAGTAGTTACAGCCACAATCCTTTTGCTATGTCTCTCCCCTGGAGCCATGCAGTGATGCATCTTTCTTCCCTTCATAGTACTCTCTGGCTTTGGAAATCTTCCTGCTTGGTTTGGTTCAGTGTGCCCTTGGTGGTGTTAGGTTTTTGACATGCAAGGCAGGTTTCTTTGAAGTGTGAGGCTACGATGAGGCCAGGTTAGTGCAACTGTATTTTACTAAGGTAGTTCAGCAGATAGTTCACACAGATACTGTACCCATGAAATGCAATCTTTACATTTGTTATATACAGTTTCCCAACGCTGTATACAGGATGAAGTGGGCACAGAAGAAGTCTCTTTTTTACATTCTGCAGGTTCCTCCCAAATTGACCAATGGGTAAAACTTGTCTCTCTCTAACTTTCACTATATGGTAGCTCTGCAGTATATTCTCTGGAATACAGTTCCTAAAACAGAGGACCCTTCTGACCTTTTGATTTGATGGGGAACCTGAAGCTTATTACTCCCACCAGTATGCAGAGAATTCTGTAGCCACAATATAGCTGAGTTACCTTTCTATCAGAAAAGCTTTGCACTTCCCCTTATGTGGCCGCTATACATTCTGCTGGATCCAGTAGCTGTTTCTCTGAAGAGCTGGCACATCTGCTGTCACTTTGCAGCTTGTAATATACAGGGTAAGAGGTTTACCTGTTAAGCTTTGTTCTTTGCTGCACACACAACCACAGCTTACACTCAACTGCTTCGTCCTGGAGAGGAAAAGTTGCTGCCAGTAGCTGGAAACTCACACTCTCTCCATATAAAGCCTTTGTGACATACAGTGTACAAAACACAGTGACATTGGCACTTGCAGTGGGTCACGCACTGTAAGTGACACTAGCCATAAAGGTGCACCATTTCAGGGCCTAGATAGGGAAAAAAATGCAGCTGAGCTTCATGGAGGAGTTGAGACCACCGCTGAGGGATAGAGAGAAGCCATCTAGGCCAAGCATCATAATAACAACTTAGGCCTGTACATTAGTACAGTATAGGAGAGAAAGCCAAGGTGAAAATTGCAGATACAACCAAGTTCATTTCTGCTACTCTGAGGAGAAAGGATGAGGGAAGTGCTTGCAATGCAAGTCAGAGGAAGAGTAAGTTCTCTTAAACAGACAGTGTCTATGTAGCTTGTTTTCTCTAAAAAGACACCCTGAATGAGAGAAACCATGTGTTTCTTGCTTGTTGTAAGACTGTAACCACTAAGTTTGTTGCCTGTCACAAGAAAATAAACCGTCTTAAAGGTAACCTGTCATGCTGAATATGGTGACTGTACTGAAGGCAGAATATTATAGAGAGGGAGGAGATGAACAGATTGATATATAATTTTGTAGGAAAAGGTGCGATTTAATTTGTAATTTATTCATTTAAAAAAGGGGTGCCCAACGTTTTCTGAGTGGAGGCCATATTGTCAGACTAAACCAACATCAAGGGCCGAAAATAAAATTTAAAGGGGTATTAACAACTGAAATACTGTATTTATGGCATATTGAACACACAGTATATACAATTAATGTCTAGTTACAGTTCCAGGACTCCCATCTAATCGGAGAAATACATGAAAAATACATGTGAGCAGCCACAAAACGTAGACATATATGTCTATTACCAGATGGTTGGGGGCCGCACAGAAGGGTATCAAGGGCCGCATGTGTCCCCTGGGCCACAGATTGTGTACCTCTGATTTAAAAGGATTTTCCAAGATTTTTTTGTGGGGTCTGTGTTGGAACCCCCACTGATCAGCTGTTTGAGAAGACACTGGCATTCACAGTAGCACCACAGCTATCTAGCAGCTTTGCCTAGGCCAATGACGACACGTTTAGCCGCATTGAATTTAATTTAATGCGATACCAAACACAGCCGCTATACAATGCACAGTGCTGTGCTTGCCATGCTGAGAGAAGGCTGCAGCGCTACTGCAAGCACCACTGACTTCTCAAACAGCTGATAGGTGGGGGTCCCAGGTGTCAGACCCCCACCATTCAGATACTGATGACTTATCTGGAAGATAAACAAAATCCTGGAAAACCCCTTTAAATCTCTGCTCATTCTAGGATTTGAAGTCAAGGAGGCATACATAGAAAGTGGTCAATCACTGATAGCACCACCTCCATCACATACTTGCACCCTTGGATCAGCCAAATGAGAATTAACTGCCAAAGGAAGAGGGAGATAAATTTCCTCAAATACCTCCCAGACAACTCCTGTAGAACAAAGAATTGCGCACAGTAAAATCCAACATGCTAAGTTGCCAATCATTGTCTCCCCCAATAACAGGGGACTTGGAACAGGTGGGGACGACCTCATAAATATTAGATTGTAATTTGAAACACACTAAATGATGATGAGGTCTGGGCTTTGGGGTCTCCAGTCAATGTGCAGAGGACATGAGCAGCTTCTTTTTTTTATAAGTATGTCTTGATCTTCACAGCAGTATTCATGGAGTCTTTTGGTGTTTATGCACTGATCAGGAATAACATTAACACTTTGTAGGTTATGCCACTATGAACCATCAAGGCATGGTCGCCTCAAGCTATGTGGGGGTGTCCTAAGGATATGTGGCACCAAGACCTTAGCAGCTGATCCTATAGGTTATGAGATGTATCCTTCATCAGATGTGTCTTTCCTAAACATCCCACAGATGTTATAATCAATTGAGATCTTCGGGAATTTGGAAAGTCAACACATTGAAACCATTCCTGAACAATCTGCACAGTGCGCTCTCCTGCTGAGAGAGGTGAGGGTGCTATTGGTCTTCACCAATCTTTAGGTAAGTGATACATAAGTAAGATACATATGTATGCCAAGACCCAAGATTTCTCAGCATAACGTTGCCCAGATCATCCAACTACCCCCACTGGCTTTTCTTCTTCTCACAGTGCATCCATGTGCCATCTTTTCCACACACATATGTCCACATGATGTAGAAGAAAATGTGATTCATCAGACCAGGCCAGTTTTTTCCATTACTACATTGACCAGTTCTGATGCTCATGTGCCTAATGTAGGAGCTTTTGGCTGTGGACAGGGGTCAGCATCGGCAGCTTGACCATTCTGTGGCTACAGATCAAGCTATAATGTGTTTTGTGATCTGACCCCTATCATCGTCAGCATTGTTTCAACAATTTCTACTACAGTCGTTCTTTCACAGAATTGGACCAGACACACTAGTCTACACTCCGCATCAATGAGCATCATTTATCTTTCCCCTTTCATCAGATAGTAACTACTGCATACTGGGAACACCCCATAAGACTTGAGGGGCATAACGATAGCCATAGCACTTGCAACCAGAGATTGGGGAGAGCTCAGTGAGATGCATGAACATTGTGCTTTAATGTGGACTTTTTAATATATTGTACTATTGTACATACCTTTATTTATTGCTACTTTTACTGCTGTTTTCATTTCCTTATTCAAAATGGTGCTGGCCCTGTCTTATTTTGCTATGGGGCCCTATGAATTATAGTTACATCCCTGCATTTAGCCCTTGTCAAAGTTGCTCAGATTCTTACACCTCACCATTTTTCCTGCTTTCACACATGAACTTTAAGAAGTATCTCCTCACCTGCTGTCTTATATTTCCCACCCCTTGACGGGAGCCATTTTCTTGAGATAATCAACGTTATTCACTTTACCTCACTTTTAACACATCAGGAGCGGTATGTGTCACACAGCAAAAACCACGGTGGTTTATTTCTCTGCTTGACCCGTAAATCTATGTATTAAAAGTTTACATATTATTAACCAGTTCAAAACAGAGCCATTTAGCCCCATCCTGACCAGGAGCATTTTCCGTTTTTTCAGTCCATGCATCTGTGAAAGCCGTAATTTCTTTTCCCGTTATGTAAATTATTTTTTGGTGATACACGAGGCTTAAAGGGTTTCTGTCACCAGAAATAACCCTATTAAACCAAGTGTCATTTGCAATGAGCAAATGACACTTGATTCCAGTAATGTTACTATTATACTTCTCAGTAACGGCGTTTTGCTAAAAATAGCGATTTTATAATATGCTAATGACCTCCCCTAGGTGCAGTAGGCGTGAACCTGCACCTAGGAGAGGCCATAATAACGCCTCTTACCACGCCCCCGGTCGCGCTGATTGACAGGGCCGGGCAGCCAGCTCTTTCGGCTCCCGGCCCTGTACGAACCCGAAATCCCGCGCCTGCGCAGTAATGAAGCCGGGACCCGGGCGGGCGCCGGCTCTCAATGCGCGCTGATCCCGCGCCTGCGCATTGCGATCAGCGCGCATTGAGAGCCGGCGCCCGCCCGGGTCCCGGCTTCATTACTGCGCAGGCGCGGGATTTCGGGTTCGTACAGGGCCGGGAGCCGAAAGAGCTGGCTGCCCGGCCCTGTCAATCAGCGCGACCGGGGGCGTGGTAAGAGGCGTTATTATGGCCTCTCCTAGGTGCAGGTTCACGCCTACTGCACCTAGGGGAGGTCATTAGCATATTATAAAATCGCTATTTTTAGCAAAACGCCGTTACTGAGAAGTATAATAGTAACATTACTGGAATCAAGTGTCATTTGCTCATTGCAAATGACACTTGGTTTAATAGGGTTATTTCTGGTGACAGAAACCCTTTAATTCTTATGTCATTTTTATTTTAGCTTTTATTTATTTTCATTTTTTTATAAAGGAAAATGTTTAAAAAATAGTCTGTTTTTTAAAATGTAATTTTTGTTTTCAATAGCATAACGTGCAAGAAAAATATTTTTTTATGTCCCATTTCCATAATGGTTATTTTGATATATGGGAGTTATGGGTTATCGTTGCTAGGGGTGGGGCTAGAAGCTGTGCTGCAGTGTGTGTGGTGATGTTTTTTTTTATTATAACTAACCTTTGGACATGACAAGAGCCAAACAGCTAAACAGCCAACTCAAATATCCATTTACCGACAACTGTTTCCATGTACTTTCCCCTCATAAGGGGCAAGCAGGCAATCATATCAGCAGTTATAACAGCGGTTCCACGTGATAGATAGATAGATAGATAGATAGATAGATAGATAGATAGATAGATGCAATAAACAAAAAGTGAGGCAGCACTCCAATTGTGGTGAAAGGATGAAGACCCGTTTATTCCCAAGGCCTTGGGAATAAATGGGTCTTCCCCCTTTCACCACAATTGGAGTGCTGCCTCACTTTTTGCTCATTGGATCTATCAGTGGAAGTAATACCTATCTCCTCTGAGGATTTGCACCCAGCTTCACATTGTCTAACTGTTCTGCTGTTTTCTTTACAATTAGATAGATAGATAATTAGATAGATAAATAGATAGATAGATATTAGATAGATAGATAGATAGATAGATAGATAGATAGATAGATAGATAGATAGATATTAGTTAGATAGCTTACAGAGAACGAAATAATAACAGCGTCCAACAGACTGAAAAGACTGGGAAAACACCTTTTAAACCATCCGGCTTGCTGAAAGCCAACCAACCTTCTAACCACTGAGCTATGAAGCTCAATTACCCAAATAAACACACACAATTCCTGTTGGGTGGAAAAGGTCACAGCTTTTATTCATCCTCATGTTTCTTTCTTTAAACCAAACATCGAAAACTTTCCACTAGAATCAGAAGCAGTATGCCCCACATCAATGTCCACGTGGGCAAGTCCGCCTTCTTCTTCCGAGACTTGTTTGAACACCCTCAGCTGTGACTTTGGAAGATGACAATATCTGAAACAGAGACCAAAATTAGAACACGAAAAAACAGCCTAACAAACGGGAGGGGGGGCGGGAAGCTGTCCTGATGAGGTGCCGGAAAAAGAGGACAACCCCTTTCCGACCCTCCCCTATAAAATGACCGGCCATACCACCCTTACCAGCCAATCAGAGCACAGGGGAGGGAGGGGGAAAACAAGGGCTGCCACCACTATTCTGCAGCTGAAAACTCCCCTACTCCAAAATAAAACCTGCCAGCCAGCCTTCCTTCCACTTTGACCCTTTCCCTCTCAGCCCTTTCCAGTCCAGGACGCCTTCGCCTATCCCTCGGCGTCCACTAGACTGAAAAGACTGGGAAAACACCTTTTAAACCATCCGGCTTGCTGAAAGCCAACCAACCTTCTAACCACTGAGCTATGAAGCTCAATTACCCAAATAAACACACACAATTCCTGTTGGGTGGAAAAGGTCACAGCTTTTATTCATCCTCATGTTTCTTTCTTTAAACCAAACATCGAAAACTTTCCACTAGAATCAGAAGCAGTATGCCCCACATCAATGTCCACGTGGGCAAGTCCGCCTTCTTCTTCCGAGACTTGTTTGAACACCCTCCACGGAGGAGGCCGTGTATGCCTACACGGCACTCCGACCCCCACCCAACAGGAATAACGCCTGTTCCACACCATCTTGGAGGCCCGAAAGGAATATATCAAGGCCAATCTCATTGAGATGCACCCCATCTGGTCTCATGAGTCGGGCATTATCATTTTCCAGCTCAATCGCCTGAGCATCTCTAGCACTTTGCCACGTCACTCGGGGTACAATCTCAGACCAGACAACAATGACCTCGCTGAAAAAGGAAGGGAGGCGCTCCAGATCCAACCTAATAATAGTGATGAGCTCTGCCACTTTGAGAAAGCAGAGGTCATTGCCACCAGCATTAATAACCAGAATCAGAGGAGAAGAAGAGATTCTACTTATCTCTACTGCTTCAGGCAAGACCTGTGACCACCGGAGACCCCGAACGCCCCTCCACATGGCCTGGATATTGCGAAAGCACAAACTCCTGCCTACAGGACGGTATTCTGCACGCTTGTCTGCCCAGAAAACATAGGAATGTCCCAGGAAGCAAACGGTAGGATGGAGGACGCCTGAAAAAGAATCACAGCAATAAATGCGGGCGAACATAGGAGGCAAAACAAGCGGAACGCCACCGGCCTATTCGCTGAACTTCGGAATCAGGAAAACCCGCACGCGCAGCCTCTGTCGCCGCGCCAATGCGGAAGGAATGGGTGCCAAACTCGGAACTAGGAAGGCCAAGAACAAGCAGGCAACGCTTAAAAACCGCCGTGAACTGATAGCGAGTGAGAGGGCTGCCGTCAGCATGTAGTAAAAAATTGGGGCCGGAAAAACGGGAAGCCAGAAAATCAGCAACTGTGGCATGGGGGAACACGGGGCCGTCAACTTTATATAGGGGCAACCACGCCCCCCGGGAAAAAGCATCCGTCTTGGAACGACGGATACGCACCCGAAGGGAAGATGGAGTAAGCGCCACATCATCCGTCAATAAACCGCCGGGTCGATAGCGTGACGGCGGGACGAGCTCCCCGATACGCAGGGCTGCGAAAAAGGCTAAGCAAAAGGCAGCACGAAAAAGCAGCGCCTCGGATGCCGAGGAGCAAACAGCAGGAAGGGCAGCGCATAGGCGGGTCAACAAGGAATAGGACACCGGACGCCTGCGTTCGCAACGCACGTGCTCTTTACGCCAGTCCTTCAGGGCTTGTCTAATAGCTGGTAGCGTCCGGCCAGCCACGCAATTTAAAATGGAAAGCAACCCCTGACAGCCGACGCTGCGCAACCACCGCCGAAACACCACGGTCCCGCAAGCGCAACAAATAAGCAACGGTCACCTCCAAACGAGCAGTGGCGGAGGACTCCACCTCAGCTTCCGCAACACAGTCCCGCCACTCCGCCCACGCCTTACCGTGTCCAGACCATGTAGCAGGAGTAACCGACGTTCTTACTAACGACATCAGGCGTTGGTCACCAAGTCCCATAGCTGCGGAGGGCAAGACTGGCCCTCGAGGGCCGCATCCGGCAAATGCATCCGAAATTCCTGCCAATGGAAGCGAGAAAGAGCATCAGCAGCGGAAAACCCCAGGGACATGACGAGCCCGGAACCAAACATTGAGCTCAAGACAACGTAATACTAAATGGCGGAGCAAAGCTAAGACCAGAGAGGATGAGGAAGTCAACTTATTAACGCAGAAAACCACCGCCAAATTATCCGACCAGAAACAAACCTTCTTATTGCGAAAGGCCAGACCCCAAATGGACAGTGCCACAATGATGGGAAAAAGCTCAAGTAGCGTAATATTAGAACACAAACCACTTTCACGCCATGATTGCGGCCACAGGGACGCACACCACTCGGTGCCCAGAATGGCCCCAAAGCCTGAGGAGCCCGCCGCGTCTGTGAATAAGGATAATTCAGCAGCAGAAGCCTCAACACTCTGGTAGCAAGTATGACCGTTATAGGAGGCCAAAAAACACCGCCAAACCTGGAGGTCCAGTTTGAGACGCCTGGTAAGGCGAATGTGGTGGTCGGGATGCTTAATTCCACAAGTGGCTAGGGACAAGCGGCGGGAAAAACATGGCCCATCGGCATTATCCTACAAGCAAAAACCAAAAGGCCGAGCAGGCTCTGCATCTGGCGTAAAGTAACGGATTTAACTGCACAGAAACCTTCGACTAAGCCCGTCAACCGTGCCAGCTTATCCTGGGGAAGGCGATAAACCATCGAAACAGTATCAATTTCAGTGCCGAGAAAAGTCATAACAGTGGCAGGGCCAAAAGTTTTCTCTTCCGATAGGGGAACCCCGAACCTAGCCATGAGAAACCTAAAAGTCTCCAGCAAAAACTGACACTTAGCAGGGTCGCCCGGGGAAATAAACAGAAAATCATCCAAATAATGAATGATGGAATTTGCAGCTGTCTCAAAACGAACCACCCATTCAAGGAAGGTACTGAATAACTCAAATAACTGGCAGGAGATGGAGCAACCCATTGGCAGGCAAGTGTCATAAAAATACAGGCCATCAACCACGCAACCCAGGAGATGGTAGCAATCCGGGTGAACGGGAAGAAGGCGGAAAGCCGCCTCGATGTCAGACTTAGCAAAAAAGTGCCTTGTCCTGCCGATCGGACCAGTGCAACGGCCTTATCAAAAGGAACGTAAGAGACAGAAGAATCATCTTTAGAAATCCCATCATTCACAGAGGAACCTTTCGGATGGGACAAGTGGTGGATAAGCCGAAATTTTCCCGGTTCTCGTTTGGGAACCAAGCCCAAAGGGGAAACGCGAAGGTTAGAAAAGGGGGGGTCAGGGAACGGACCAACTATCCTGCCTAGAGAAACTTCTTTGTAAACTTTCTCCCGCAAAAGGTCAGGATTGTCCCTAGCCGACTTAAGGTTACGTGACATGGAAGGAAAACGAGAAAAATAAAACAGAATGAAAAAACCGAATGTAAAACCATCTCGGATCTGTGCGGCAGCTGCCTTATTGGGGTACCGATCTAACCATGGGGACAACTTGGCCACGCTCACCGGCGTCTTTCCCACTAGAGGGAGAGGGCGTTTTTGGAGCAGGGGGTGTTCGAGAGCAGCGGACGGCGGGATGATTGCCGCCGCAGACGGAACACTCGTGTTTATATTTGCAGAGGGCAAAGAACTTACAATGCCCTTCGTTAAAGAGCCAGCAGGCTCCGGGTCGACGCATGGCCACCGGTCCCTGTGCAGTAGCGGCTGGACCAGTGGCCGCGGCAGGAAAGGAGTGTGACTTCTGAGCCATCATAAGGCGAAGCCAAAGGTCAGTAGCCTTGACCCCCCACCCTATGTCTGGCTGAATAGACAGGCGGCAACGAAACTCCTCATCGTAACGCCACCAAGCGGAACCCCCGTGCGACTTATACGCGTTGTATATAGAGTCCATGTACACGAAAAGGTCGGGTGACCTCTCCGGATGACGAAGAGACATGACGTAGCCCAGGACCGAAAAAGCCTGCAACCAGTTGCCGAAGGTATGCCAGCTTACCACCATAGGCACCACAGGAGGACTAGAGGGGAGAGGGGCAGGGGACTGCAAGCCCGCAAGCATGCAGGCAATGAAAGCTGGCCCTTCAGCCTGCAAGCGGGCTGAAAGGAGAGCGGCAAGGGCTCTCTCGTCGGCCACACCTAAGGGAGCAGCGGCAGCTGTCCTGATGAGGTGCCGGAAAAAGAGGACAACCCCTTTCCGACCCTCCCCTATAAAATGACCGGCCATACCACCCTCACCAGCCAATCAGAGCACAGGGGAGGGAGGGGGAAAACAAGGGCTGCCACCACTATTCTGCAGCTGAAAACTCCCCTACTCCAAAATAAAACCTGCCAGCCAGCCTTCCTTCCACTTTAACCCTTTCCCTCTCAGCCCTTTCCAGTCCAGGACGCCTTCGCCTATCCCTCGGCGTCCACTAAACCTGTCCCTGCAAATCTTGCAGTTTCTTGATATTAAATGTTTTGCAAGTGCGCCCTCTAGTGTTTCATTTAGTACAGATGCAGTCCAATAAAGATGCAGCACAGACGGCACCATTGTTTTTTTAGTGATCTGTGTATGAGCACATATTTTGCGGATCAAATGCAGACCCATTCATTTAATAGGGCTGCAAAAGATATCCTGTCTGCATCCATATGTCCATTCCACAGCCCTGCAAAAAAAAAAAAAAAAAAAAAAACAGAACATGTCCTATACTTACTCGCTTTGCAGACAAGCATATGCATTTCTAACAAAGGGTGGTACGTGCTTGGAACATACACCAGTGGTATCTATGTTTTGCGGTTCTGCAATTTGTAGACCGCAAAACGCATAAGGTCGTGTGCATGGGTCCTTAGGCCACGTTCACACAGTCAGTATTTGGACAGTGAAAAGTTATTTTCATCAGTGATTGTAAGTCAAAACCAGGTGCAAGTTAACGGGCGCAAATGTTTTACATCTTATCTCTGTGTAGACTTCACTCCCGGTTTTGGCTCACAATCACTTATGGAAATCACTGACCAAACACCGACTGTGTGAAAGTGTCCTTACACATGGAATGCTATTAGGGACCTGCACCTATCTCCTAAATGGAACTGCAGAGCATTGTGTGTGTATAATGTACGTACTGCAGAGCTGTGTGTGTATAATGTCATACCTCCCAACTTTGCAAATGAATAAAGAGGGGCATATTGTGCGGCTCGCTTTGAGCGCCACAACAAATTTTTTCTGCACTAGGCCACGCCTCTATCCCCGCCCCAAAACTTAACTATACACCTAATCCCACCCAGTCCCCTTAATGGCCCCACATAGTAGTTATTCCCCCTTCATGCCACCACACAGTATTTATGCCCACATTGTGCCTTCACAGAATTATGCCCAGCTGTGCCCCCAGTAATATGCCCACACTGTGCCCCCAGTAATATGCCCACACTGTGCCCCCAGTAATATGCCCAGCTGTGCCCACAGTAATATTCCCCCAGTAATATGCCCACATTGTGCCCCCACTAATATGCCCAGCTCTGCCCCCAGTAATATACCCACATTGTGCCCCCAGTAATATGCCCACATTGTGCCCCCAGTAATATGCGCACATTGCGCCCCCAGTAATATGCCCACATTGTGCCCCTCACATAAAGTAAAAAAAATAAACACTATATACTTACCTTCTTCCTAGCAGCAGCAGCAGGACATCGGCTGCTCTGGTCTGTGGAGGCGGCGGAGCCGAGGCTGACTGCCGCCTGGCCCCGTCCCAGCCCAGACCAGAGGTATGGAGAGCCTGCAGGGGGAGGGATGATGAAGCAGGGAGCCGATGCCGGCGACGGCTCTCTGATTCATCATAATACAGGCAACTGTCTCTGCTTCCTATGGAAGCAGGGACAGCTGCCAGAAAGCTAGATATACCTCCCCCTTACCGGGACAGTGGGACAGTGACTGTAATCCGGGACTGTCCTTCCGGATCCGAGACGGTTGGGAGGTATGTAATGTGCATGCGTGTATATGCAGCAGAGCTATGTATGTATGTTTGTAGAGGAGCTGTGTGTGTGTATATGTATGCAGTGGAGGTGTGTGTGCATGCAGCAGGGCTGTTTGTGCATAATGTGCATGCTGTAGAGCTGTGTATGTGTATTTGCCTATTGCTGTTTGTGACAAATGGTCAGCAGATGACACACTAGGGGTAACAGGATCTGACCAAAACTATTAACCCCCTCTACACTAGAGAGGTTGTACTAACCCACTGCAGAGCTGATCTGGGTCTGCTAAGACCCAGCATCTCATGCAGGCACCCAACCTCCAGCGAAGCGGTGTTGCAGCACCCTAATCTCTATTCACAGCACTCATTGAGCACTGTGTATAGCTCAATGAGGAAGGTAGGGACAGTGAATAACCATAACTGCCTTCTCTCACAGGCTTTCCTCTCTCACATCTGCACGATTTGTGTACACTTGCCATCTTTGCAAAGTTTTTAATGGTGTCCTCACTGCTGAGAAATACAGGCAGACACTTTTCCATCATGCAGTGCCATCAGGGAGGCAGCATTGTGAGGCAGGATAACGAATCCAAACATAGAGTCAATGTAATTAAGAACTATCTTCAGTGTAAAGAAGAACAAGGTGTCCTGGTAGGGATGATATGACCCCACAGAGCCCTGAAGTCAACATCATCCAATCTGTGTGAGATTACATGAAGAGACAGAAGCATCTGAGCAAGCCTACATCCACAGAAGATCTGTGGTTACTTCTCCAAGATGTCTGGAACAACCTCCTTGCTGAGTTTCTTTAAAAACTGTCTGCAAGTGTACCTGGAAGAACTGAGGCTGTTTTGAAGGCCAAGAGAGGACACACTAAATATTGATTTGATTCAGGCCTCATGCACACGCCCCTTGTTGGCTGGTGTCCGTATTGAGGACTGCAAACAATCCGTTTGCGCACCATATCACGGATACAGTTTCATTCTCTTGAATGGGTCCACAATCCGGAAGGTGCGGAACGGAGGCACTGAACGCCACGGAAGCAGTACAGGGAGCTTCCGTGGTTTTCTGGCCGTGCTTCCACTCTGCAAAAAAAGTAGTGCATGCATTTTTTTTTTGCGGTGCGGACCGTTGGATGAGGATGGTGGACCCCATTCCAGTGAATGGGTCCCCATACGGCGGCCACATGGTCGTTGCCTGTGCATTGCGGACCGCTACACAGGCACAGGCACAGGCCAACAACGACCTTGTGCATGAGGACTTACGTTCTTCTTTTGTTTATTCACTTTGCATTTTGGGAACTGATAACAATAAATTATCACGTCTATTTTTAAAAGCATTCTTACATTACAGCATTTTTCCCTTACTAAAACTTTTGCACAGTATTGCAGTTCTTTGTAATAAGGAAGCCTGTTGCTATCTCATTCTATCAGTGCTTTGGGCATGATTGCCTTATGATGTCACGGTCTCTTTGCATTATATCAAAGGCATTTTGGCATTTGATCTATGACATCACTATGTAAATTATGCCCTTTGTTGTCACAGTTTACATATTTTGTGCATTAAACCTGTACTGTGACATCACTGTGTGCATTATCTCTGTACTGTGACATCATTGTGTGTATTATCTCTGTGCTGTGACATCTCTGTGTGTATTATCTCTGTACTGTGACATTACTGTGTGTATTATCTCTGTGCAGTGACATCACTGTGTGTATTATCTCTGTACTGTGACATCACTGTGTGTATTATCTCTGTACTGTGACATCACTGTGTGTATTATCACTGTGCTATGACATCACTGTGTGTATTATCTCTTTACTGTGACATCACTGTGTGTATTATCTCTGTACTGTGACATCACTGTGTGTATTATCTCTGTACTGTGACATCACTGTGTGTATTATCACTGTGCTATGACATCACTGTGTGTATTATCTCTGTCCTGTGACATCACTTTGTTACCCTTGTACTGTGACACCACATAGTGTATTGTCCCTGTGCTGTGACATCACAGTGTACATTTTTACTATTTTTCTACTATTGTTTTGTGCATTATGACATCATTGTGTGAAATTATAAATGACTCCTGAATCCTATGCTGTAACTGTACTGAGCAGAATAGTCCAGTATTGTGACAGTGTTTTCTTCTTTCCATCACTTCTCTCTTCTTTACCATCTCTACTCTGATGTGATGCTACAGTTTCCTGTAAAAACAAAAACTTAAAGGGGATCTATCAGCTAGTTTGTACCTATGACACTGGCTGACCTGTTACATGTGCACTTGGCAGCTGAAGACATCTGTGTTGGTCCCATGTTCATATGTGTCCACATTGCTGAGAAAATAATGTTTTAATATATGCAAATGAGCCTCTAGGAACAACGAGGGCATTACCATTACATCTAGAGGCTCAGCTCTCTCTGCAACTGCTATATGTGTCCACATTGCTGAGAAAAATTATGTTTGATGATCAGAGTTTAGAGGGTGCAGCAGTTGCAGAGAGAGCAGAGCCTCTAGGTGTAATGGTAATGCCCCCGTTGCTCCTAGAGGCTCATTTATATATATTAAAACATTTTCTTAGCAATGCAGGCACATATGTACATGGGACCATAATAAGTGAAACGGGGATCCATTGCACAATAACATGATACTAGTGATGCATTTTTTAATGGAAGTAAAGGGGGCTGACATGTGTGACCGGCGCCAGTCTGGCACTTACTGCATAACGCCCAACATTCAATGAACAGAATGAGGCGTAGCATGTCACAGCAATTTTTTCATATGCCACGTGTCTAACCTGGCCCAACTGCCACTCAAACACACCCAATCACTCCCAGTCTCCTTCATCACATAACATGAATATTCCTCCACTGCTGATCACACCATCTTATAAAGACTTTTGGGGGTCATTTATCAAACTGGTGTAAGAACTGACTTAGTTGCCCATAGCAACCAATCCGATTCCACCTTTCATTTTTGACATCTCCTTCGGAAAATGAAAGGTGTAATCTGATTGGTTGTTATGGGCCAGTTCTACTTTACACCTGTTTGATAAATGACCCCATTTAGTCTTACATACAAAAAAACTGCATGAATAATACAGACATTATTTATTAGCTTATATTTGTTTTGTGTCACAGATCGGGCATGGAGAGACACAACTACATTTTGGGTGGTACAGCTGCCAAGGCTATAGTTGCTATGACTGAGAGCCCTGGACTGAGACTCGAAACGAGTAAGCAACCCAGTCTGTCACATACTTTGAGCGTTTTACTCATATCATGTTATAGCACAGTTGCCCAACATAAAAATAGTACCTGTATTGTGTCTTTCACACGTCCACAAGCTGAAAAAACACTCCATAAAGATATGAAGATTAAGTCTCGCAAGTTCCCAGGGGCGGCGTTACGGCCACAAGTGCCCGGGCCCCTCTCTGATGTGCTCCCATAACCGTTCCCCTTGGAGTCCTCAGGCCCGCCCTCCTCTACTAATTCATCCTCCTCCTCCGGCTTAGACCTCATGTGAGCGCCAGTCATGCCCATGCGCACTGCTCTGTCCACTATGGGCAGATGCACTGATCCCCGGCGGGGACCATCGCCGGACCTCAATGCAGTCAATGGGGATCATGCGGTGAAGTAGAGGATGTGACATCCGGCAAGCTGCTCTGTGCCGGAATAGCCTGCCGGATCTCCTAATGGAGATATGAACAAAGCAAGCCTATGTGGAATTGGTGAAGTCTTAGGAAAAGGGACAAGTACAGTAAGTAACAGTCATTGAAAGTCATGAAACAGATGGGCTGGCTCCAATCAACCAGCAAGAAACATGGCACTCTGCAGACATACATATGAAACAAAGAGAGGTGATGGCAGTAAGATATCTTACCCTGATGATGTCTTCAATGGAGCTGAGCTTTCTGTTCCAAAACTAAGGGGGTAATTTATGAACAGCTATACGCCGCAATCTGCAACTTTTTCCCCTTTTCTGTAGCTCAGTCCAGGTTTAAAAAAAGGGGATGTGTCGTGGGTGGGGAAAAGGGCGGGCCGCAGGCCTGTCTCATTTATCATTTGTACGCCTGTTTTAATCATAGAAACTGGTCTAAATCTAGTGAAAAGTCCGCCTAAGTTATGTAGAGGCCAACGACAGCGCAGGAGGGACGGAGATCGGCATCTACATCGCTGGTCTTCAGAAATGTCTCCCTAAGTGTTTTCTACTTTCCTGGCTCCTACTTAAGGTTAGTACGCATGTACAGTTACCTCATACTGCAGAAATATGGACAGGTATAGACATCACTAAACAACTACTACATTAAGGGTACATTCACACAAACGTATATTTGCAGGTCTGCCTTATTGCGGACCCGCAAATATATGGGGGCCGCACGGCGTGTGTTCCGCAGCGCTCGGAACATACTCCGTGCGGCCCCATTGAAAATGCCTATACTTGTCCGTGCATACGGACAAGTATAGGACATGCTTCAAATGAGCCGCGGCACAGAGCTAGCTCCGTGCGGCGGCACCCGGCCCCATAGAGGTGAATGGGGCCGCATCTGTTCCGCAATTTTGCGGATAGATACGGCCCCATTCAATACGGTCGTGTGAATGGGCCCTAAGTCAAAGAGGAAGAACCAATTACCAACCTCGCCTTACAGCCAGTGGGGTACAGTGTTTACCTGGCACCACTCAGAGTCACAGAAACAATATGTCATTAATGTCTTAAAGGGAGTATTTCACCTGTTTTTCACCAATATAACTAAGAGCACTGCCCCACAGAAGATATCAGACACTTCCCAGACATACCTGTGTGCACTGTGTGTCTGTATTACATGTCCAGGAAAAGCACTTTTATTCTGCTGGAAATCAGCTCCCAAGTGCCCGGCTCTGCTGCTGCAAGTGCCCAAAGCAAACCAGACTGAAGAGGGGAGGGCTGCTTTAGCTGCTCGTATCTGGGGATTGGTAGCAGATAGAAAAATGGTTTTGAAATTTTTTGAAAGCTGGGCACTTGGGAGCTGTTTTCCTGCAGAATAAAAGTGCTTTTCCTGGACATGTAATACAGACACACAGTGCACACAGGTATGTCTGGAATGTGTCTGCAATCTTCTGTGGGGCACTGCTGTTAGTTATATAGGTGAAAAACAGGTGAAAGACTCCTTTTAAAGGGATATTGCAGTTATCACTAGGGATGAGCGAATCAACTTTGGATGCTTCATCCGAAGTCGATTCGCATAAAACTTAGTTGTAACACTGTACAGAGCAAGAGTTCCGTACAGTATTAGAATGTATTGGCTCAGATGAGCCGAAGTAATTATTTCGCTAAGTCTCTCGAGACTTCGTGTAATAACTTCAGAAATTAATTTTTAATGTAAAAACCTTGGTACCGAACTCGGGTTTAGTTCCAAGGTACCACTTGGAACCGAACCTGAGTTCGGTATCAAGGTTTTTTACAGTAATAATTAATTAGTGAACTAATAACTTCGGCTCACCTGAGCTGCTCCGTACAGTATTACAACAAAGTTTTATGCAAATCGACTTTGGATGAAGCATACAAAGTCGATTCACTCATCCCTAGTTATCACCTATCATCAAGGACTAGGTGATAAATGCTAGATCAATGGAGGCGCGACCACTCAGACCTTCACCGATCGTTAGCACCAGGGTCCTGTGTCCTCTCAGCTGCAAGGCCACGGCTAGGAGGAGTTTGAATGGAGTTGTGGTCAAACGTGGGCCTTGCTGTTCCATTCAAAGCCTATGCCAATACTGGAGTCCAGCATTCAGCAGTTCCCAGATTTATCAGCAGATTTATCAAAACTGGTCAGCGCTCCAGATGGCAACCAAAACGGTTGCCAATGCGCCTTAAAATTTGCAGATGGTCACAAGACTTTTTAGTCTTGTCGCCATTTGCGACTGGGCCGCTGCGCTGCAGCTGAATATCGTGGCGGGGCATGGGAGCCGATTACTCCTTGCCCCGCTGCCAATCACAGACACCATCATAGGCTTCAGGCCTAGAAGGCAGTAAAATCCCAGCACAGGCGGGCATGATTACATCATCGCGCCCGCCTGTGCCGGGAGGCAGAGCACTGACGTGTGCGCGTCTGCGTCGCATCATCCTGGGCCGTACCAGAAGCGAGTGAGCTCCGGCAAAAGGACATAGGTGAGTTAAAGATTTTTTTTTTTTTTTTAAAGTGTCAACTTTGGGAACATCACTGGCCGGAAGGGGGGGGCATTTTGGGACATTAATGGCCAGAAGGGGGCACTAGGGGACATTACTGCCCAGAAGAGTGACACTGGGGGACATTACTGGGTGGAAGAAGGGCATTGGGGGACATTACCGGCCGGAAAGGTGACACTAGGGGACATTACTGGCCGGAAAGGTGGCACTGGGGGACATTACTGGCCGGAAAAGTGGCACTGGGGGACATTACTGGCCAGAAAGGTGGCACTGGGGGACATTACTGGCCAGAAGAATGGCACTGGCTGAAATTACTGGCAGACATTACTGGCCAGAAGGAGGGCATTAGTGGGACATTACTGTCCGGAAGGGGGGAACTAGAGGACAGTGTGGGGGAAATTACAACTGTGGAGAATATTACTAATGTGGAGGCAGTGTGTGAGAAAATTACTATGTGCGGACTTTGTGGGGCATATTACTAGTGTCGGGGCAATGAGGGGGGAAGTTACTACTGTAGGGGCAGTATGGGGGGAAATTACTATTGTGGGGGCAGTGTGGGGTGGAATTACTATTGTGGGGGCAGTGTGGGGTGGAATTACTATGTGGGGGCAGAGTGGGGGAATATTACTACTGTGGGGGCAGTGTGTGGGGAAATTACTACTGTAGGGGCAGTGTGGGGGGAAATTACTACTGTGAAGGCAGTGCGGGGTGGAATTACTATGTGGGGGCAGTGTAGGGGGAAATTATTACAGTGGGGGTGGTATGGGGGGAAATTACTATTGTGGGGGCAGTGTGTGGTGGAATTACTTTGTGGGGGAAAATTACTACTGTGGGGGCAGTGTGGGGGAAAATTACTGGCACAGTAATAGGAGAGACAGCAGGATGACATTGTCAGGACACCAGGATGGGCAGGTTGATGGAAAAATTGAGAAATCTAACGTGTCTGTAACAAACTCTGCAGAGACAAGATGTGGCTGAAAGAATTTGTCATGGTGGTCTGGGTTAAATGGAGGAGAAGAGGAAAGAAAAGGTTTAATGACAAGAGATGTCTCTGGATGTAAGAGGTATGTAGTGCCGTATTCACCTATATGCATTTTAAATTTGGCGACTAAAAATTTAAATTAGGTCCTAGATTTTTCAGTTTAGGAGCCAATGGTTCCTGGTTATTTTTTTTAGTCTGGAGCACTGTGGTATCAAGCATTCTATTATGATGTCACAATGTATGGTAAGCAGAAGATAGTATCCAAGATTCCATTATGATGTCACAATGTATTGTCAGCAGAAGATAGTATCCAGGATTACATTATGATGTCACAATGTATGGTCAGCAGATGATATCATCCAGGATTCCATTATGATGTCACAATGTATGGTCAGCGGATTATTGTATCCAGGATTCCATTATGATGTCAAAATGTACGGTCAGCAGATGATAGTATCCAGGATTCCATTATGATGTCACAAAGTATGGTCAGCAGATGATAGTATCCAGGATTCTAATATGATATCACAATGTATGGTCAGCAGATGATGATACAGCGCTCCAAATGGCAACCAAAACGGTCGCCAATGCACCTTAAAATTTGCAGATGGCGACAAGACTTTTTAATCTTGTCGCCATTTGCGACTGGGCTGCTGCGCTGAAGCTGAATATCGCGGTGGGGCATGGGAGCCGATTACTCCTTGCCCCGCAGCCAATCACCGACACCATCATAGGCTTCAGGCCCAGAAGGCAGTAAAATCCCAGCGCAGGCGGGCATGATTACGTCATCGCGCCCGCCTGTGCCGGGATACAGAGCACTGACGTGTGCGCGTCTGCGTCGCATCATCCCGGGTCGTACCAGAAGCGAGTGAGCGCCGGCAAAAGGACATAGGTGAGTAAAAGATTTGTATTTATTTTTTTAAGTGCCAACTTTGGGAACATTACTGGCTGGAAGGGGGGCATTGAGGGACATTAATGGCCAGAAGGGGGCACAGGGGGACATAACTGCCCAGAAGAGTGACACTGGAGGACATTACTGGGTTGAAGGGGAGCATTGGGGGACATTACCAGCCGTAAAGGTGGCACTGGGGGACATTACTGGCCGGAAAGGTGGCACTGGGGGACATTACTGGCCGGAGAGGTGGCACTGGGGGACATTACTGACCAGAAGGGTGGTACTGGCGGACAGTACTGTCCAGAAGGGTGGCACTGGCTGAAATTACTGGCGGACATTACTGGCCAGAAGGAGGGCAATAGTGGGACATTACTGTCCGGAAGGGGGGAACTGGAGGACAGTGTGGGGGAAAATACAACTGTGGAGAATATTACTACTGTGGAGGCAGTGTGGGAAAATTACTATGTGCGGGCTTTGTGGGGCATATTACTACTGTCGGGGCAATGAGGGGGGAAGTTACTACTGTAGGGGCAGTGTTGAGGTATATGGACCTGATGTAATGTATTCTATTGTCTGCAAATCCTGAGTTTCCCACGTTTTCAAGTTAATGTGAATATAGTGTCCTGATCAATGTGACAAGACAAGAATCAGTGTGTAGAATAGTATATTTTTGTACTTTTATATACCTTTATACTTTGTAACCTTTTGTAAGGCTTGCATATAATATATATATATATATTTAGCTGAAGCAACAAGTCTAAGATGGCACCTGTACTCTTATCAGTACCACATTCCTGAGGTGGGGATGCAGGACAGTAAGAGGCTTCTCTCCAATCAAGAACTTATATGAGTACAAGAGAGATGCATATGTAGTTTGTTATCTGCATGCTTACGCCCTTTTTGCTGTAATGAATACATTTTTGTGATAATAAAGGAGGAGGTTCAGAGGCTTCTGGTGGGCGCAGAGAGCACGAGCTGAGAACTTGATACTGAACACTGAGTCTGTCTCTCGTTCTTTACTACCAAGTGCACCCGTGTTCTAATTAATCTGGAGTGACCGACTGAATTCCAAAAAGGGCAAGTTAAGCCCCCCCCAACAGTTGGCGCTCAAGGTGGGGCCCCCGAAAGGAGAGCCAGGACTCAGAGTCCCAACCTTGGACCGACGCCACAGGAACCACTCCCTCCCGAAGGAGGATCACCCTCACCGACCACGGCAAGTTACATATACACTGTATGTGATAACTTGCCTGTGGCTCGAGGGGGTAGTGGTAACCTGGGGTTTAGGTTTTGTGGGACCTGAGTGAAACGTCACGTGACCAGACGCCTGGTGGTCTCCGCCGGGGGTTCCGGAATTTATAGCCCCTCAGATATCTGTAAAAGGTCACGAGGGGATTCAGTCGGATCACAGTAGGGACCCAGACTGACAGCAGAGTCTGTGAGAACATGGCTGAACAGCGATAGGGAATCATTCCGGTGTCGCGACTAGCGCGTACCGGGGGACAGTCAGTCAGACTGGCTGTCCGGGTCCCCGGAACCAGGGAGATGATAATCTGGTGTCGCGACTAGCGCGTACCGGGGGACAGTCAGTCAGACTGGCTGTCCGGGTCCACAGGACCAGGATGATAATATTCTGGTGTCGCGACTAGCGCATACCGGAGGACAGTCAGTCAGACTGGCTGTCCGGGTCCACAGAACCAGGTAGATGGTTAGCAGTTGGTGCGCCAGGTGGTGATCGTCAACGCCCATTGTTGCAACTCCCCCACGGGAGAAGACGGATAGGCTAAGCCGTTGAAGTCGGTAAGTCGGGGAATCGTGAGTTTTTTTCCCCTCCTCCCGTGGCTTTGGAGGACGATAGACTCAGATCGGTGCTGGCCAGACTGATAAGGCACTGTTAGGATGTTCAAAATGTTCAAGAAGAATGCTGTCAGTCTGGTACGGACTCGTGAAGGGAAAAAGTATGTGAAAGATGTCAAGAAGTTGTTTAAACTTGCTGAAATGCCCTCAGAGGGAAGATTACAGCCAAGTATGTGAGAACGAGTCCTAGATACTTGTAGGGAACGTTAGAAGACGAAGGTTTGTTAGAATCTACAAAAGCGTTTTACAGGACAGCAGTTAGTTTGAAAAGGAAAGGACTGCTGAAAGATAGTGATTCCAAAGCCTGGTTGAGAACTGCTGCAGAATTGTCTAAAGAAGGTTGGGTGGAATGTGAAGAGATAGAGGAGAATGAGAAATGTTTCTTTATGTCTGTCTGTCTGGTTTACGTTGAATGTCTTGTTTGTTACATGTTATGTCTGTGTGAACCAGAAATCTGACCTTGTGTGTTGCTAGAGAACCGACTAGTAGATGAAGGTCACACAGCCAAGTTTACTGTGAGTGAAATCTGCTCTACTGATGTGATGATGAGGCCAAATTAAGGGTTAAGTTGAGCACTCACAGGGAAGTGTTTGCGCTGGCATTAGGCCAAAAAGGAGTGAACACTGGACATTTGGCCTTGAATTTACAACATTATATTCTAGATGTCATGAAAACCAATGCGAGCATCAGCGGTAAATTATTAAATATAAGAATTTAGTCTGGGCAGAAATGTATAATGAAAAGACAAATGATTACTTTTACATGCCGCCAGCACAGCCCCTAAGATGGCGCAGGTGGACCCTGCCGCGCTTCCGATGCAGACACATCCCCCTGCATATCACTAGCCCCCTCAGTCTCCCTCTTCAGAGGGGTGGACCTGTAAAGTATGTCAGTGCCAAAACCACGCCCGCGGCTCACCTCCTTATATCCAGTTATCACACAAGATGGCACGTCCTACGCGTTCCAGCAGCCATCTTAACTAATCCCATTCCCACTCCGGTGGCCATCTTAACTCCTGCAACTTCCTTTCCAGGTGGCCATCTTAACTGAGGGAACATCAGTCCCCGCCCAGCGGCCATCTTAGCTACTGGTATTCTTCGTGACACGGCTACAAGTAGGAAACAATGCACATAGATGCAAGTAGCACCACAAAAAGTACTCAACTTAGTAAATGAAGGATATGCACATACCTATAATTAGTTATGATTATTGTTTAATTAGATGAAATGACTTAACCTCTATGTTTTTCTGTTACTAGGATTAAGTCAGCACTTGGAGGCAACTTCTCGATTCCTAACAGGTTGTTGTGATTATGCAGGTGTTCAGGACTCCAGGTTAAGGGGAACCAGGTGAAGATGTTAAGTTAGGTTCTGCATTTGATACAAGGTTAAGTGAAGTACTTGGTCCTAGGTGTCCTGCCCATGCTAGAATCACAAAAAGGAGAGGATCGTGACAAATTGTCTCACCTGTGGTAAACTGTAGCTTGACATAAGATGCCACACAAGTAGTAAGGAAGAAAAAAAAATGTAGACAGGCAGTGAAGAACATCAGCAAGCTAATGGAAGCTGTAGAGATGCACCCTGATGGTAAACTGAATCCAGAGTAGTGAGAAAAAAGCATGTAGGAAAAATAAAGGGTGCCTGAAAGATAACAAGCTCACAGGAGTCTGTGAGTATTGGGGAAAGTGTATAGAGGAGGTGTAGAGAGACAGGGAAAGTGTCAAGTATTATTATGAATGTTATCATGGTAATTTTAAACCACCTCCCAAACGGAGAAAGGAAAAACTAAGTCTTCCACCTTATAATGGTCCTGGGTAATGGACCTGCAGCATCTGCAGGACCCGGAACCCAGATTGGAGAGAGTTATGCTTTATGTGGTACTCCTCGACCACGCCACATGGATTCTATTCTGTGTTAACTGAGCCCAGATCACTGTCCCCACAAACAACCATGTTCTTAGAGATGACACAAAGACAGATGAGAAAGAAAAAAAAAAGGTAGACCAGTATTAGGAAACGAGCAATCCAGTATTGGCTGTGCCCTCAGATTAAAGTCCAGCTCCAATGATATCCCTCACTCTGGGTGATAAAGAAGTAGTCCTGTTTTTGATTGATACTGGAGCAGCCAAGATAGTTGTGCACAGCAAACATGTCCTCCCCTGACTTAATCTCCACGATCACCAGTCCTGGAATAGGAGTGGATGGGAAAGTAGTACACTCCCCTTTAACAGAACCCATCCATGTTAGATTTGCCCTTAACCAAGAAGTGCTTGCCCGGTTGCTGGTCAGTGATACTGTCCCCTGTGGCCTCCTGGGTAGAGACTTGCTTGCAGCATCGCATACCAGGAGGATGGCGCTGTGAAACTAACAGGTGCCCTTTTAATGACCAAGAACTTTGTTAGCCGTTAGTGATAAAACTCCCTGGTTCATGTTTATGTCAGTACTCCCAGAAGATGAGAAGGAAGCCCTGCTTGCAGTATCCCTTGAGTATGGCACAGTCTGATGCCATATGTCAAACATTCCGAGACTTTATGAAAAAGATTGTATCCCCTTCGACCACTCTTTTGTACCCTGAGAAAAAGGAAAGTAAGAAGGGCAAAACCAACCCAGTACCAGGTGCCTACGTGCTGTCAATGAAGCCACAGTATTTAATACCCCCCCCCATTGTGTCCAATTCACACACCTTGTTGACTCAGGTTTTCACTACCTCTACCCACTACACAGTAATTAATTTGGCTGATGTTTTCTCTTCCGTACCACTACATCCAGACAGTTGGTATTTGTTTGCCTTCAAACATGAGGGTAAAAAGGTATACTTGGGTGATGCTGCCACAGGGAGCCCAGAACTCACCCAGTATGTATACTACAGCCATGTCGCCATGACTGCAAGGTGTCAAAAACAAAACTTCAGTTTTGCTGCATTCCTTCCTGGGGTGACACATCTCACCCATGAATGAAAGAAGTCTATGGAGGACACCCCTTTGTCCAGAAACGTGAATGCACTGAGGACATTTTTTGGGCCTCGTTTCTTATTGCAGACCTTGGACATGCACGTTTGGTGCCGTTTTTTTTATGATTGTTTGTCCTCTAGCCCCTTTCCACTTTACAGAAGAGTGAGTTGGACATGGCCAGTATGTACGTTCCAAAGGAGGACTTGGCATCATTATGGGTCAATGCTAGTAAAAAAAAATTAAAAAAAATTGACCATTGTGGGTCTATGAACTTTTTAGATGTTGTGGAACCATGTGGGTTAGTGAGCTGGAACTGAAAACTACATGACAACAGAAGAGGTAGTAGATGGATGCCTTTCATGTTGAAAGGCTGGTAATTTGGTACTCCCCCGCACTGGGTCTATCAGATTATTACATTTAGAATGTATTGTATAGAAGTGAATGGCCCTGCCTCAGTTGTCCTCACTTAACTGCTCCTCATGATATTACATTTATCCTCACATAGGTATAACCCAAAAATCTTTTAGATGCCCGCCTTTTGAGAATGCAGTGTTCCATTTTGTTACCTGACAATGTTACTGTCCAAAGGTGTAATACTTTGAATCCAGCCACCCTGTTGCCTCTGGAGCTAGGGGGGAGGGAAGAGTTAGGGCACCTCACGACTGTTTGGAGATGATGTCACAAAAGACAGTGGGATGTGGTAAGTCAGACATTAGATAATCCAGATCATGTGCTCTTTGCGGATGGATCGAGGTATGGCCAGGATGGCAGGTACTACACAGGTTGGGCAGTGGTGACTAAACATGACACTCTAAAAAGTAGAGTCCTTACAACCAACATTTACACTGATTCCAGGTATGCCTTTGAGTCCATGACTATGGGCCCATTTGGAAAGCCAGAGACCTCATGACTGTTTCTGGTAAACTCAAAAAAAAAAAAATTAAAAATGGGGAAGCGGTGAGGTCTCTGATGGAAGCCCTCATGTTGTCAATTTGAGTGGCGGTGAAAAAGAAAAAAAAAAACAAACAAACAAACAAAAGGCCACAGTGAAACAGACACAGAGGAGGCGAAGGGAAAAGCCAAGGCAGATCAGGTGCCATAAAATGGCTACCAAATTGCCTAGGCAGACCCCTGCCTTAGTCGCCACAGCTCAGGTCCCTGAAATAACTCCTCCTGTCTCCCTGAGAGTTCTTAACACCTTATAGAACTAGGTGGAGAAGGAGGAAAGGGACCAGTGGGTGTAAAAAGGGGGGACTGCAAAGGAAGGACTAATACAGTTTCAAGGAAAACTCTGCCTTCCCAGGTCCCTCTAACCCACGATGGCACAGGGAACCCATGGAGAGACGCACCAGTCAAAAACTGCTATGTGATTTAGTACATAGCGCATGGTACGCCCAAGGGTTCAGCACTGTAGCAGCCAGATATACTAAAGGATGTAAGATTTGTGCCCCAAACAAACATGGGTCAGATGGTCAAGGTACCTCAAAAACACACACCTCACCCCTTGTATCCGTTTCAATGCTTGCAGATTACGTTCAACTACCCAAGGTGGATGTGTATGCATAGATGTGTGATGACTTGTTTTCAGGATGGCCAGAAGTATACCCGGTACCTAAGGTCACAGCCTAGACCACAGCAAAGAAGATTATGACCGAAGTTGTATGTAGGTACGAGGTACCAGAGACCACTGAAGGTGACACAGGTGTTCACAGGTGAAGTGATGCAAGAGGTGATTAAGATTTACGGTGTAGAACAAGCCTAAAGTGCTTCGTACCATCCACAAAGCAGCAGTAGGAAAGAACTGAACGGGACACTAAAGTAAAAGACTCAAAAAGCCATGGCACAGACTGATAAGCCATGGACAGAGTGCCTGCTGTTAGCCCTCTTTTTAGTAAGGTATACCCTTAACCGTAAGACAGGCTTTAGTCCCTTTGAGGTCCTTTTTGGGGACAGCCCCTAGGACAGGATTGTAGTTCCCACAGCAGCTCCAGATGCAACATGGTTGTCTGACAGATTATGTGATCAGTTTGCACAAGCATTTGATTAAAATACATTCTCGAGTTTTTGCTTCACTTCCAGATCTTGATAAGGTACCAGGAACCCACCCTTTTGTGTCTGGAGATTGGGTGCTGCTAAAAGGACACGTTTGAAAAGTCCTTAAACCGTGGTTTGATGGTCCATTACAAGTGATGTTAACTCCAAGCACATCAGTAAAGCTCAAAGGAAAGCCAGCTCAGAGCTTGGACACACATGTATAGATAGATGCCATAGGAGTCCCAAGGAAGGTCCCCAATGAGTTAAAAGCAAAAGATCATGTCGTAGCGGGATTTGATATCAATAGTATCGGTCGGCACTACGGGAGGTTCGGCGTCCGGTGCACGTGTCTCAGGGATGGCGCCCGATTCCAGACAGGTAAGAGAAGAAGACCGGCACTCGGAAAATTCTTTTGATGCTAATTTATTTCTCAAGTCACATACCAGTGACGCGTTTCGGCACTGAACCGTGCCTTCATCACTGTCTGATGAAGGCACGGTTCAGTGCCGAAACGCGTCACTGGTATGTGACTTGAGAAATAAATTAGCATCAAAAGAATTTTCAGAGTGCCGGTCTTCTTCTCTTACCTGTAGCGGGATTTGAGTCCGGAGAATAACGCCTCCCCCATCTTGGAAAACCGTGTTATTAGAGTAGGGACAGTGGTGGTCCTGATCCAGTCAAGTCCAGCTTCACAGGGTGATGTCCTATCTAGGGGTCATTGGTCTCAAACTGGTGAAGAAATCCAACTCCCTTTTTCCCCTGGTAAGGTCACCTACAGGTAGGGTCAGACGTGGAAAACATCAGTATTTAGCGGGGACTGTTGAGGTATATGGACCTGATGTAATGTATTCTATTGTTTGCAAATCCTGAGTTTCCCACGTCTTCAAGTTAATGTGAATATAGTGTCCTGATCAATGTGACAAGACAAGAATCAGTGTGTAGAATAGTATATTTTTGTACTTTTATATACCTTTATACTTTGTAACCTTTTGTAAGGCTTGCATATAATATATATATTTAGCTGAAGCAACAAGTCTAAAATGGCACCTGTACTCTTATCAGTACCACATTCCTGAGGTGGGGATGCAGGACAGTGAGAGGCTTCTCTCCAATCAAGAACTTATACGAGTACAAGAGAGATGCATATGTAGTTTGTTATCTGCATGCTTACGCCCTTTTTGCTGTAATGAATAAATTTTTGTGATAATAAAGGAGGAGGTTCAGAGGCTTCTGGTGGGCGCAGAGAGCACGAGCTGAGAACTTGATACTGAACACTGAGTCTGTCTCTCGTTCTTTACTACCGAGTGCACCCGTGTTCTAATTAATCTGGAGTGACCGATTGAATTCCAAAAAGGGCAAGTTAAGCCCCCCCCAACAGCAGTATGGGGGGAAATTAGTATTGTGGGGGCAGTGTGGGGTGGAATTACTATTGTGGGGGCAGTGTGGGGTGGAATTACTATTGTGGGGCCAGTGTGGGGTGGAATTACTATGTGGGGGAAAATTACTACTGTGGGAGCAGTGTGGGGGTAAATTACAACAGGCACAGTATTGGGAGAGGCAGCAGGATGACATTGTCAGGCCACCAGGATGGGGAGGTTGATGGAAAAATACAAATTACTCTTACCGTTAATTCTCTTTTCCCGCTAGCCTCCACAACGGCATAACATGGAGGTTTACTCCGCCTCTCTAGGGACAGGAAACAACTCAGAGCAATGCAATAAAAAGCCTCCTCCAGTACCTAGCTCCAGTTAATATCCTAGGACTCAAAGGTTGATGCAACACATTTATTTAACAAAGAAGCAAAACAGAACAGAAAATATTTAACAATTCCATCGAATTGTACAAAAACAACTCCACGGGTGGGAAAAAACCATGCCGTTGTGGAGGCTAGCGGGAAAAGAGAATTACCGGTAAGAGTAATTTGTATTTTTTCCCTCCGCCTCCACAACGGCATAACATAGAGTATTGACAGAGAAGGCAACTCAGGGAGGGACTACTGCAGATAATACCTTTCTCCCGAAAGATAAGTCCCTATTAGCACCCACGTCTAGTCTGTAGTGGTTAAAGAACGTAGAAGGGGTAGACCAGGTGGCAGCTTGGCAAATATCTTTCAAGGAAGCCTGGGCCTATTCCGCCCAGGAAGTGGACACCGCTCTGGTAGAATGGGCTTTGACTTTGAGAGTGGGGGATAGCCCTTGTTCTTCATAACACCAGGTTATACATTGTGTAATCCAGCGAGCAATTGTCACCTTACTTGCTGCTTTACCCTTATTTTGTCCCTGGTATTGGACTAGCAACTGATCAGTTTTTCTAAAGTCCTTTGTTGCCTGAAGGTATTGAAGCATGCATCTTCTTACATCCAGATTAGCAAACGTTCTTTCCTTTTCTGAAGAAGCCTGGGGGCAAAAAGATGGAAGGGATATTTCTTTTTGAGTATGAAATTTTGAAAAAACCTTAGGAAGGCTTAGGAAGGAGAGTGCTTCAAAATTATCCTATCCTCAAGAATTGTAAGATACGGATAAGCAATCGAGAAAGCTTGAATTTCCCCCACTCTTTTGGCCATAGTAATTGCCACCAAAAAAACTGTTTTCAATGAGAGACATTTCAGGTAAATAGACTCTATGGGCTCAAAGGGGGGCATAGTTAACCCATTCAGCACCAGGTTCAAGTCCCAGGGAGGAACACTAGATCTTACCATAGGCTGGAGTCTACTAGCCCCTTTAAAAAAACCTTTAAATCAAATCTAGCTCCGCTAGTTTTATACCCATAAAAGCACTTAAGGCTGCTGTCTGCACTTTGAGTGTACTAACTCTGAGACCTTTATTAAGTCCTGCTTGAAGGAAGTCTAGAATAATTGCAATATCTGGAAGCATGGAGGGATTCCAGACATGGGCCACAGTTAACAGAAAGGTCTTCCAAGTACGAAGGTAAATCTTAGATGTTAGCTGCTTCCTGCTATGCATTAAGGTCTGAATTATAGGCTCCGACAAGCCTCTGCCTCTCAAAATCTGCCGCTCAATTTCCAAGCCATCAAGTTCAATTGTGGAGCCTCTGGATGAATCACCGGTCCTTGAATCAACAAGTCCGGAATCTTAGGGAGGTGCCAGTAATTCCCTTGCGCCAGGGTCTTCAGAGCCGGGAACCAAGACCTTCTGGGCCAAAATGGAGTAATTAGAATTAAATCCGCTCCTTCCTCTTGGAATTTCGAGAGAACTCTGGTAATTAGTGCGAAGGGTGGAAACGCATACAGAAGCGTCCAAGGCCACTTTGCTGATAGAGCATCTAGCTGGGTCGGACGATCTTCCCGGGACAAAGAGTAGAACTTCTGCGTCTTCCTGTTCTCCCTTGAGGCGAACAAATCTATCTCCGGACGCCCCCACTTCAGGCAGATGGCTAGTTTATAATCCAACCCAAATCTGTCAGCTTCTTCACTGTTAGCTGGAGATCTGACCTCAATTTTTCTGCCAAAGGAGCTACTATCAATAAGTCGTCCAGATAGGGGACTATCAATATTTTGGCCTGGTGAAGAAAACTGGAGACTTCCGCCATTATCTTCGTGAAAACCCTGGGGGCTGAGCAGAGGCCAAATGGAAGGACTTGAAATTGGAAGTGTCTTATTTCCTCCTCTATCCAGATCGCCAGTCTCAAGAATTTTTGATGCTGTGGGTGAATTGGGACATGATAGTATGCATCCATGAGATCTAGGGTAATCATGAAGCAATTTTTATTTGTTGAGGTCTTTCAGATTGATGATTGCTCTGAAAGAGCCGTTGGGTTTTTTGATTAGAAAAATCGGTGAGTAAAACCCCTGCTCCTCCTGGTCCACTGAAACTGGAATAATGGCGGCCTTTTCTAGTAATACAGTATTCTGTGTCTCCATAGCTGCCTGATTTTTGTCTACTAATCTTTTGTTGACTAAAAACCTTTGAGGGGGAGGACTTAGAAAATCTAGACGGTATCCTTCTTGAATAACTAACGTTACCCTGGGAGAAGCTTGAATATCTACCCAGTCCCAAAAAATATTTTTTAGTCTTCCCCCTACTGGAAGCCTGGCGTCACTTTGATTGTTTTGGATTCGTCAGGATTGAAGATGAATCCTTTGCTCTTACTTTTTGCCACTTGCCAATTGGAACTCCCTTTTTTTCTTTGATCAAACTTATTACGTCCCTTCCCACGAAAATTTTTCCTCTGATGAAAGTATCTAGATTCGACAGGGAAGCCTTGTTTTTTATCTGACGCTTTTTCTAGAATATCGTCTAATGCTGACCCAAAGACTCTGTCTCCCTCACATGGCACAGAACATAATCTGTTTTTTGACGCTGTGTCTCCCGACCCAGTTTTCAGCCATACAGCTCTGCGGGATGCGTTGACAAGAGCTGCAGACCTAGCAGACAATTTTACAATGTCAGCTGAAGCATCAGGTAAAAACCCTGATGCTTGCTTCAGGATAGGAATGGAAGCGAGAATATCTTCTCTAGGAGTGCCTGACTCAAGATGCTCTTGTAGCTGGGATAACCAAAGATTAAGGGTCCTAGCAGTGCAATTGGCCGCAATGCTGGGTCTGAAAGTGGCCGAAGTGGACTCCCATGCTTTCTTTAGAAATGACTCACATTTTTTGTCCATCGGGTCCTTCAGCAAGCCAATGTCCTCAAACGGCAAAGCTGATTTTTTGATATTTTAGCTATAGGAGCGTCCACCTTAGGGGCTTTATCCCAAAGGGCCGTCTCCTCTTCAGCAAACGGCTATTTTCTTTTAAACATCTTAGAAACTAATTGCCTCTTATCTAAGTCTATCCAGTCATTGGAGATAATACATTTAATTCTATTATGAACTGGGAAGACTCTTCTCTTCTTATCCCCCAGACCGATGAACAACTGGTCTTGAACTGAGAGAGGTTCTTTGGTCTCCTCCAAATTCATAGTCGCTCTTATATTCTTTAAAGGGAATCTATCACAAAAACCTGTTCTATATTTTATTTATGCTAAAAAAATCTATTATATATTTGTAAGAAATAATAAATACATAAATAAATAAATAAATAAAAATTCCAATGTGTGAAATATTATAAATAAAAATTAGATTTTACCATATTTACCATCTTTGGTCACCAGGGGGAGCTCTGCTGGCCAAATGCAAAAAAGTGGGTGGTACCAATGACATCACCAATTCACACCTTCAGCGGTGACATCACTGCTTCAGCAAGATAAGATGAGACAATGGCTTCGTTACAAAAACACAGATCTCTGCTCCTCAGGCTCCTCCCCCACTGGTCACATGGCCGATTACATCACTAAGGTCCTACAGCCCCAAGAACCTCCATCTACTCTGTTTCTGAGTCCTGGGCTGCTGACCCCAGCAGTACACTCAGCAAAAATTGTCTGCACTGCTGGGGTGAGCTGCCATAGAATTTAGAACAGGCAGCCTAATGAAGACAAGGACGCTGCTGCAGGAGTGAGGAGCAGGCACAGTGGGGTTCCCCCAGCAGCAAGGAGGGAGGATCTGGCTGTGTGTTACTGGTGTCATCACAGGGGCGGGTTCACGTCTTCCATTCATTCTCTATAGGGTCGGCAGCGAATGAGGAAACCTATGTACATGCCTGCCGTAAGTGAGGTGCCATTGTGTTGTAAACCCAGACTGTCACACTTTACTTCCAACATGGCAGCCCCCATGTAAGGCAAGAAAACTGAATAAAAAAAAAAACATTTACACAATTTGAAAAATACATTATGTTAAAACCTGCTTTTGTTATGTTGTAAAACATATCAAAATTTTTTTCTTCGCGATAGTGTCCCTTTAAAAGGGACTCAGTCTCTTCTATAGAACACAGCGGACGGCCAGCAGAATCACCCATATCAGTTGAACATTATTCTGAGGAAACTTCCCCTTCATCTGAGTCAGAGTCAGATATGGCTGTCGTTTGAGTTGATGGCTTGGAAACGGAAGGACCCGGAAGGGCAGCTGCAATCTTTGCGTCTACTACTGCACCGACTTCTTCTTTTATCATAGATCTCATGCTCTCAATCAGAGAAGGGGATTCTTCCGCCATTACTTTATTTGTGCAACTCAGACACAGCCATTTCTTAGCCCCAGCTGGCATAGACTTCTTACATACAGGGCATCTTTTCTTTTGTGAAGGTTGCCCACTGGCTTTTGAAATCTCCTTGCCCTAAAAAGCAAGTAGATAGATTTTAGCCTCCTTGTACTTAAACAAAAGTATAAAAGGAGGGCCCTTCGCCTAGAAAGCACACCCAGTGCAATAGACAAAAGGGCAAACATGTCTCCCAGGAGGAGGCTTACCGCGCTTGAGGTCCGGGGAGGATCTGTTTCGTGGCCAGCATCATCCGATACTATTGACATGGCTCGAGGGGTTCTCTCTGGTTGTTCACCTGGTTGAACGGTGTCCCACTCACCCACGCTGCACACAGATGCTGTGGAGATAGTAGGTAGCGGTAGCCAGGAACCCCACCGCTTTTAAGCTTGCCGGGCCGCACTAGTCACGTGCACGCATGCGCGTGACGTCACATCCGGCGCGACTCGGCGTTCCAGCCATGGAACGCAAGAAGGCCGCAATCCAGTACCCGCTCACATGCTGATCCTCCGTCATCTCAGGAGGACAGAAGAAGCCCGGGGCCGCCAGCATCCGCCGGACTTATGCCGAGAAGCAGGAGGAACATCAGGTATGCTCCTGCGTCCTGCTTCCTACCACAGCCCTCCAGCCAAAGCTGGGAATACAAACCTACAGGCTGGGCGAACGCACCGCTCTTCCTGCTACCTGTAGGGACAGAAAACAACTGGAGCTAGGTACTGGAGGAGGCTTTTTATTGCATTGCTCTGAGTTGTTTCCTGTCCCTAGAGAGGAGGAGTAAACCTCTATGTTATGCCGTTGTGGAGGCGGAGGGAAAAAATTGAGAAATCTAACGTGTCTGTGACAAACTCTGCAGAGACGAGATGCGACTGAAAGAATTTGTCATAGTGGTCTGGGTCAAATGGAGGAGAAGAGGAAAGAGAAGGTCTACATCACAGGAGATGTCCCTGGATAACTTATGGTCCGTGGTAGCGGAATCCATAATGGAATTCATAGATAATCGGAACCCAAAACTTGTACTTCGAACTTGAAAACACAAGTTCGTCCATCCCTAGTGCAACGTAAAACTGGCTTAGTTGTCCATAGCAACCAGATTCCAACTTTCATTTCTCAAAGCTTCCTTGGAAAATGAAAGCTATAATGATTGTAAGCTGATTGGTTGCTATGGGCAACTAAGCAGTTTTCCTTAGCACCATTTTTGGTAAATCTTTCCCTATGAATAAAGAGGCACATGTTTGACTACTGCTCCATTCAAACTCCCCCCATTCACAGTTCTGAAGCTTTGGTGAACAATTGGTGGGGTTTCAGCAGTCTGGAATACCCCATTTATGTGAGAAACCTTTTTAAACAATCACTTTTGCTTTCCATACCAATAAGATGAATAAAGAAAGTATATAGTCATTTTATTCTGCGGTGAAGTGAGGTATTGGGCTCAAGCCTATGACCTCTCACCCTATGAACTGTATTTTCACAAAGGAAAGGACTAAAGTAACTCAGACTAGGTACTGCGAACATAATGCGCATGCGCAGCTTCCCTAGACCTGTCAGTGTCAACAAAACTGCGCTCCACGCCTCGCTCTGGAGAATGGAAGCACCGCCTTTTTCCGGGGGTGAACGTCAATGAAAACAAGAAATTCTATTGGACGGCAGGCGACGTTCGTCGGCTTGTAGCCAATGGCCTTTGAGTTCGGTTCGTGTCACGTGACCGGAGCGGCAAGCCAGCCATCTTGCGGCGGCTGTAGATGATCCGCCCTGCGGGTTGCGGAAGCGGTGACCCGGCTGGGCCTGCTGCTGCTTTATTGAGAGGGAAAGCGCCGCTAATGCAAAACTGGAGCTGTAAGAAGCACTGGGCACGGTAAGAGACGGAATCCCGGCGGAAACGGACTTTATCCCTGGTCGTTACTTAAACGCTGACTGACCTGGAAGTTCGTTAATAGTGTTGCTGTATGGCTTGTAAAGGGTTAACATACTGGACCGGTGAGGGAATCCCCTGCAGCTGGCAGTAGCACTGGGTGCTGAGGACCCTGCCATAGCAGCGTCCACCTATGGGAACTACTTTGGCTGACTAGACTTTGGTGCTGAGCCCCTGTAATAGTAAGTGTGGCGTCCATGGTGACAAAATGTGCGGTAAAGTTAAAGGGTTATCCTGGCTGGATGACCCCTCTTCATAGGACCCTCCGCCCTGCTGATCAGGAGGTTGTCACAGGTCAGAGAGCGGAAACCTTTGTCTGTAGGGGCAATATAGGCTTACATGCCGCCTGTAATGGTGAACCGAGGGGATCATGAGTGGGAGGACCCCTCCTTCACCTTACGACCGTGGTGTGATATATCAAGATTAGTAGCGCCTGCCTTGGTACCCTCTGTCGCAGCGGTGCTGATGCTCCTCTGGTCCCCGACGGGTGTGATTGGCCGCAGAGGTCACATGATGTGCTGACATCATCGCTGGGGATTGGGAAGTGTTGGCGCTCCTAAAAAAACATAGAAAAATAATATATATATATTAAAATTCTTCCACTGTAGATCCCGCTGCTCTGGTTTTCCGTTCTCGTGATGATATCTGTAAAGATGTCACATGACGGCAGCAGCCAATCTGAGTGTAGCATGATGTTATTATGGACTATTTCTTGTAGTCCAAATTCTAACACTTCAAGGGGGTATTCCTATCTCGCATATGCAGAGGGTATTCTTTAAATGTCTGTCAGACCCCACACCTCTCTCCAGAATGGGGCCCCCTGAACCCTCGTTTCCCTGGAAGCGGCAACCATAGGTGGACAGATCAGTGGAACCATTCTGTAGCGCCATGCCAAGTGACTCTGTGACTGTTCCTCTAGTCCCCACCGCTTCTGGCCTCTGCTCCCAGGAGTGGGTATCCACAGGTGACAGCTGGATCCGGGGTCCCAGTGACTGACCGTCTTACTCTGTTCTAATGGTGGTAAATGAAAACCTCTTTGTAATTATGGTGAAGGCAGCAGATCCTGGCATCCCTTTTGTCATCTCTAAGCCAAAAAAAGAAACCATCACTGCAACTTCTGGTCCACTAAATGTAGTGTGTCCGGGGCAGATACATTTTAGCAATAATAATGATGAATGGCAGGAAAACTCTAAGGTATATTGGCATGCTAAGACTTTTTCCAAGGCGCAGGTGCCACAGAGAGGGCTCTGACTGCCGCCTCTGTCACCCATGCCATAGGTTCACCACCAATGCTTTAAAGAGGACCTTTCACCGCTCCTGACATGTCTGTGTTAATAGCTCCATGCATTCCCCATGTAATAACAATTCTGGAGCATCTATTCTTATGTCTGTAGTTCAAATATTTTATTAAGAAAGGGCATATAAAAAGTGCAATACAGACAAGTGGAATGAAATAAGTCATTATCGCAAAATGACAAAGTAAGGTAGAATATATCCGTCATATCACTATTGCCGCCCAATAAAACATGTTTACATATAAAGAAAACAATTTTCAGAAAAAGAACAAGATATAGGGAAAGGCGGAGGGGAAGGTAAAGGGTATGTGTCTTATTCTTATGTCTGTATGTTGTGCCATTCCTGTATTATTTCCACTAGAAGTTATGAATGAATTGCTAGCAGTCTGCAGTAAGGGTACAGAGAGGAGGTAACCAGTTGGGGGTGTGTCTGCACAGTCTGATAGTGGCAGCACTGATTGGATAGAATGAGTCTGTACAGGTACACACCCCCAACATGTTACCTCCCCTCTGTTCCCTTACTGCAGACTGCTAGCAATTCATTCATGACTTCTATTAGGGATAATAAAGGAACGGCACAACATACAGACATAAGAATAGATGTTCCAGAATTGTTAGTACGTGGGGAATGGATGATGCTATTAAACCAAGCATGTCAGGAGAGGTGAAAGATCCTCTTTAAAGGGGTTAGAGCTGAACCCGGACTTATCCCCATTTTCGCCCAGGCAGGGCAAGGGAGAGCATCGGAGCAGCTAACATCAGGCGGGCTGCCTAGGTGAAATTATGGGTATGTCTGGGTTCAGATCTATGACCCCGGCTGACCTGTTACATGTGCACTTGGCAGCTGAAGACATCTGTGTTGGTCCCATGGTCATATGTGCATTGCTGAGATAATGATGTTTAATATATGCAAATGAGGCTCTAAGAGCAACGGGGGCGTTTCCATTACTCCTAGAGGTTCTGCTCCCTCTGCACTTTGACTTCAGAAAAAGTAAGGACCAGGCGTGATGGTGTTTACCGATGGTGTTCACCGCTTTAGGCCTCATGCACACGACCGTGTACCAGCCGTTCCCGTATTGTGGCCCGCAAACAGGGCGGCTTCAGTATCGCTGATGCGGACCTATTCAAGTGAATCCGGAACTGAGGCACGAATTGGAAGCACTACGCAATGCTTTCATGGGTTTTCTGTCCATGCCTCCGCATGGCAAAAAGTAGTGCCTGCAAGTGATGGGTCTGCAGGAGGGTCGTGTGCATGAGGTGTTAAAGGGATTCTGTCAGCAGCATTTCACATATTGAGTTATTTATACCATTGGATTCGGCCAGTTATAAGCAGTTCTAAATTGTAATTGTTATAGGTCACAGAGGCAGTTTTTGTGGTAAAAAAAACGATTTTTAGTAGCTGTCACTCACTGTAAATAAGGAGCCCAAGGGGAGTTCCCAACCGTTGAAGGAGCCCGGGCTCGGCGATTCCTTGGAGCCCAGGCACGCCCACCTACTTAATATTCACTTCACTGACTCGCTCAGTGAAGCTCCGGCTCGGACGAAATCCCGCGAATGCGCAGTACATCCAGAGGCCTGCGCCCGTGCAGTCTGCGGGCGCAGGCCTCTGGATGTACTGCGCATGCGCGGCCACCGCTCCCATTCATTTCTAGGTAGCCGACGGAAATAGCAGAGCCAGCGCTTGGCTATTTTCAGGGGCCCCGTAGAAATGAATGGAGGGCGGCTGAACAGTGCGCCCTCCGTTAATTTCCCCGCTCCGTTCTCGATATAGGTGCTGGGACCTGCACCTATCAGACATTGGGGGCATATCGCTAGCAATATGCCCCCATTGCCTAGATGGGAATAACCCTTTAAAGGGAATTTATCACCTGGTTTGGGTCCTTTAAGCCACCAGCTGAAGTTCAGGATCCCAAATCTGCCCATAGCAAACCCATCTATCCTAGCAAAAAGTAAATGAAATTTGTGATTACCAGGAGAAGAGTCCAGGACTCTTCTCCAGCAGCATCACATGCTTGTGATGAAGCAGAGGATGGTACACCTCACTGCACAGCGCATGTGCCCAGTGCACAAGAGACCCGCGCTCCACTGCCAGGAAGTTTGAAATCTATTTACTTTTTCTGGGGATGGATGACACTAAACCAAAGCTGCATAATAGTATGCGAGGTGACATCCTCTGTGTCCGGAGGAAAGAAGGTTTGTACACAGACATAGAAGAGGATTCTTTACGGTAAGAGCAGTAAGACTATAGATCTCTGCCTGAGGAGGTGGTGATGGTGAATTCACTAAGAGTTCAAGAGGGGCCTGGATGTGTTTCTGGAGGGTAATTATATTACAGGTTATAGTTACTAGAGAGGGGTTGGGAGTTATTTTTTTCCCCCTAAAATGAGGAATATTGGCTTCTACCTCTGGATCAATTGCAGGTTAAATGGATGGAAGGATGTCTTTTTTCAGCTTTTTAAACTATGTGGGGTCATTTACTAAACAGAAATCCGCCTATCTTGACATCTTTTGTACATTAGACTTCTGCAGGGTATACTTGGCGGTTTGTATCTTTCCGTCTGCATGTATAATCGGATTTGCTGTCTTGACCAGATGTTATTTTCCTCTTGCAGTCAGTGGGACTAGAGACGCCATCACCATGTACTCGGAGTGGCGGACGCTGCACCTTGTTATAAAGAATGACCAGGGTCACACCAGTGTACTGCACAGCTATCCGGACAACGTGGGCCGAGACGTGGCAAACGCTGTGGTCCGTCCCCTGGGACAGGCACTCAATGCCCCCTCCACTGCTGGATGTGAGAGCATACTGAAAACCGACAAGCAGGTAATAATACCCCCTCCTATGTATGATAAGTGATGGAGGAGGCGTGCGGGTAGTAATGATTATTCTTATCACATCCTTGGTATGATACATACCAGAGCTTCCCAATGATCTGGAAGTCATCCACCCAAATGTTGTGCTTCTACATTCCAGGTGAAATGGACCATGGAGGTGATCTGTTACGGCCTGACGCTACCACTAGAGGGCGACACTGTGAAATACTGCGTGGACGTGTACACCGACTGGATCATGGCCCTGGTTTCTCCTAAAGATACCATTCCCCAGCCTGTAGTCAGGGAACCGAACAAGTACATCCAGATCATCCTCAAGCACCTGCAGAATGTCTTTGTACCCAGGTGAGGACACGTCATCCAACCAACGTCCCCAGATACCGCTACAAGCCTGGCAGTGTAGTTGTAAACCTTCCAACGTGGAGGATAGACATGTAGCATATGTAAAGCTGCACAAGGGAAGCCTGTAGGTACTGTACAGTGTGTGTCTAGATATTATTTTATTACGCTGATATGTATTGTGGACTATACTTCAGTCAGAAGACCTGTCACCTCCTCTCTAACAGCCAATGTAGATGAGAGGTTTTTGGTGCAGCGTCCCTCATACTAGAGAGGCTTGTGTAACACAATGAAGGAGACCGCACGTTGATAGACTGTCTGCTCCTGCCGGCAGGAATTCCTGTCTGTTCTTGGGCAAGTACATTTCCACTTCATGAGATCAGAAGACTCCGTGCTTTGAAGAGAGGAAATATTTTTCGATTTTTGTTCTAACGTTAAAAAAAAAAAAAAGCCCCCACAAGATTGAAATAAAACCCCATGGTGGACCTTGCAGACTGACACATGTACCCTATAGTATCTCTGTAGGCCAGTCTTAGATCTGATGTAGGGCACTTAGCACGCTTCGTTCTCCGCGTTAGGACACAACACCTCACCAGTTTTTTTCAGACACATTTCGTTCCAAAAAGTTGCATCTGAAAACGTGAATGTGGAAACCCAGCCGTAATGATGAAACATGGGTGACCGGCATGGTCTGTGTTATGGCAGCCCAATTAGGAGGAAGGAAGTGACCATAAGCCCCATGATGCACACCGCACAGATTAGATGATTATTTAGTATGAGATGCTGGCCATATTGTAATACGGATAATTTGATGATACATTTACTACTTGCAGAGATTGGTCAGGTGCTCACCAAAAAGTGGCTCCTAATGATGAAGTGGAATTTACCAACTATATCCCCCACATTGACACTATTGCCATCAGATCCAGCTGGCCACATACTGCATAGTCCTCCTGCCTGCCCTGTCAGTAAGGAACAGGGAGAGGCTGACGTAGGAAGCAAGGGGAGAAAGGGTGCACAGAGTGGCTTGGGTCTGCCCTCAGTGCACTTAGCTGCTCATTTGCATATGAATTATAAGTACTTTTACTCCAGAATGAAGGGACGTATTGCTAAGTGAAAGGTATTACATTCAGTTGGGCTAACTCTACAAGGCACTGTGCCCGGTTTATCAGTGAATTTCCTGGTGGCAGACACCCTTTAATTCAGCTATACACTGATAAAAATCACTTGTGTACATTTTCAGATTGTTGTTTTAGACTTAGGCTACTTTCACACTGGCGTTTACAAATTCCGGTATTGAGTTCTGTCATAGGGGCTCAATACCGGAATAAAACGCTTCAGTTTTGTCCCCATTCATTGTCAATGGGGACAAAACTGAACTGAAGAGAACAGAATGCTCTTAAATGCATTCTGTTCAGTTCTCTTCAGTATACAGACCGGAGAGCAAACCACAACATGCTGCGGTTTGCTCTCCGGTCTGGGTATCCGCACCAAGACGGATCTGGAATGACCCCCAATGAAAGTCAACGGGGACGGATCCGTTCGGTGTGACACAATAGTAAACAGATCAGTCCTCCATTGACTTTCAATGGAGTTCATGATGGATCCGTCACCTTGCACTTTTCCCACAGCTCCCTCCTCCCTCCAGCAGGGGGCGCTGTGGGGAATCTTCCCTTCCATTGTGCACGCCGTCCTCCTCCTCCTGTCGTGTCCGGAGCTGCTGGGACAGGTAAGACAGTGTATCACTGTACAGCGGCGCCCTTAGGAAGCGCACGGCGTCATATCAAGCAATGACGCCGTGCGCTCCTGCCCTCAGAAGGAGCATGGTCCGGGTTTTCACGGACCGCGCTCTTCGGCCGTGTGAAAGGGCCCTTATTCTAAGAATTGGTAGGGGTCACAGAGCCCAGACGCCACGATAATAAAATAACTGGATATCCTAGTGATAAGATGAGAATACCCCTTTAACCTCGCTTCACCTTGACTGCAGCTTTATGCTCTTATGTATGTTAATGTCTCTGACTACTCCTCAGACTTGCTGGATCGGGTGTATAAGAAAATTATAATACAGAAATGTGAGGGAATATAGGATCACTGGGAAGGGGCTTGTTGGATTTCATCAGTCACATGCTATGTGGAAGATGGAAAACCTGAGTCTTTACTGGTCGCCTGGTGAAGTAAAACAGTTTGGAATAGGATTACTGTGTGCAGATCCTGGCGCCCCGTACATTGTCCTGTATAATGTAAACTGTTAGAGCCCTGAGGGATTATTGGTAAATGTACATTAAGGCACACGTGGAGCCTCTGAGTTGCTCCCAGCTAAAGTACCAAAGTTATTTTCTATACATTTCCCTGCTTCATAGTTGAGAAGGCTGCTGGATCTCCTTAAAGACACCAGCCCAGATTGGAGACTTCCTATTGGGTGTGGCTCCCTATGAGTCAAAATAGTTGAGAAAAACGACTTTTCCATAACCAAAACAAGTCTACAGACACTTTGGGCTACTAGGTATAATCATGGGCCACAAATCTGTATAAAAAAAAATGTGCACAAGTTTAAAGGGGTTATCCAAGACTAAATAACCCCCCCCCCTCATGTGCCGGGCCCCTCAGGGTGATTATACTTACCTCTGTCCCTGCACTGCTGCTTCTCCCCGTGTCGGGGTGAAAGCATCCGGTGACAGGGGGAGCAGCCAATGGCAGGCAGGGACGGGGACGAATCTCCCAGCGATACTAGGGAGGCTCGTCCCCGCCTGCTATTGGCTGCACCGAATGTTTTCATCCCGACACGGGGAGAAGCTGCAGTGCAGGGACCGAGGTAAGGGGGGTTATATAGTCTTGCATAACCCCTTTAATTTTAAAAGGGTCTTAGTATACATTTTTATCAAACATAGTTTACCATTTTTAATTGGTTCCCACCTTGGTGACTGCTGCCGCCACAGCACAGAACCTGCACCCTCATTGCCAGGCTTGGGCCCCCTTGGTTCCATAAGTGGATTAATGTCCCACCAGACAGAGCGGATACCAGCTAACAGTCGCTCTGTAAGACCCGGTCTGCTTATGTGTTTCACTGACAGCCATGAAATTTGGCGCTTGTATTAAGTGAGCAGCCAGAGGCAGCTATTCCACCCCCAGCTGTCAGAGGTGTCAGCTCTGATATCAGAGGGGGCGTCGTGATGTACTAGTAATCTGTACTATATAACAATGCAGTGTACGTCCACACACACAATGGATAAATGAAGTCCGTACATTGTTCTAATATAGTTGTTGCTTTGCTTGCAGGCAGGAGCAGATAGGCAACCAGATTCGGCTGTGCCTACAGGTGTTGCGTTCTGTCCAGAAGCTGGCACGAGACTCGACCAGCATGGCCCGGGAAACCTGGGAGGTTCTCCTGCTGTTTCTTCTACAGATCAATGACACGCTCCTCGCTGCTCCAACTGTGTCAGGTTAGTCACAGCGCCACCGACTGACCAGAGGCAGAATTGCTGGCAGCATCTAATGCTATTTTTTTTTTTTTTTTCAACAGTTTCTTACATTTCTGGGAAAACTGGGTGACAACTGGCCGTAATGGGGGTAGTGGTGAGTAGGTGTAATTACACCTCACCGCCCCATTCATTTCAATGGGAAGAATCGCTCCCATAGACTTGTATGGGAGCGATCCTTCCCATTAAAATGAATGGGGTGGAGAGGTGTAATTACACCTACTCACCACTACCACCATTACGGCTAGCGTGTAAACGGCGTGCGCCTCCTCTTCAAACAGCTAATCTTCGGGGGTGCCAGATGTCGGACCCCTGCCGATCTGATATTGATGACCTATCCTGAGGATAGGTCATCAATAAATTTAACTTGCAGAACCCCTTTAAGCCTGCCATTATAAACAGGGGTTATGTCGCTCTTTAAGTAAACCATTTAAAGGGGTTGTGCCATGACTGATGTAAAAACTGAAAACCAGATAGTACCTCTGTACCTTACATGACTTCTCCCCATTGATTGCCCCGCTTGCTGTGCTAGGTTTCTTCAGGCTGGCAGCTCAGGGTGTGTCCTGCTGCAGCTCTTTCCCTATCACGACTCGGGGGTTGTATCCATTCTGCAGCAGCTCTCCCTATCAAAGCTCAGGGGGCATGTCCTTTCTGCTGCAACTCTCACTATAACTAACTACCAATTTAATCAAAAGATCAACAAAAAAACCCTTTTAGGGATCCTCCTACTATATTTTTATTTTAAAAAAAAACCTTATCCCCTGACGTATACCTTAGCCCCTGACGAAGCCGCCTAGCGCGGTGAAACATGTCGGGAAGGTGTAGCGCGTCTTCATTTTAGCCAGTCGCCGAAGTGCTGTGTTAGGAGTAGTGGATAGTGGTAGGAAGGAACGGAGCCTCCGGTGGTGTATGCGAGCACTAATAAGTGCAGTGACTATAGAACAAGGCCGAGCGGCTGAGTGCCGCGCTGCAGGGATTATGGTGTCTAGCAGCACCACCCCGTAGCAGAAGTAGCGTGGCTGGCAGACAGACATATTATACATCGGGGTCTAACCCCAATTCAGGAGCAATCGGGTTGGTGCAGTTAAGCCTGATATTGAAGGGGTTTAAATATCCCTATAAGGACGGGGACCTGATCAATCCCCTGACATAATAACTGTAACGGCTTTACTAGTAGCACCCCCACGTGTATTTCATGTATTTCATACATTCCAGTCTTCCTAGCCACAACTTCTCAGGCTCTGACCTCCACACCTAAATGCCCCTAGGTGACAATTCACACTGTATAAATGAAAATAAAAATATAAACCAGAAATAAAATTACAGACGAATGTTAAAGTGAACCTGTCATCTCCGAAACACCCCCTGAACTAGAGTAAGCGGTGTATAGTGTAAGTGATGCTGAATCAGAATATGTATGTTTTATCTTCATACTCACTTCCATTCCGACGCTGTGCTCCCACAAACCTGCAGTAAAATACACTCAGTGGACTCCAGTGCTCACTCACATAATGGAGAGGACTCAAAGAAGAGTCCACTGAGTGCATTTTACTGCTGGTTTGTGGGAGCACAGCGTCGGAATGGAAGTGAGTATGAAGATAAAACTTACATATTCAGATTCAGCATCACTTACACTATACACCGCTTACTCTAGTCCAGGCGGTGTTTCGGAGATGACAGGTTCCCTTTAAAGGAATAAAGAGCGACACGCTGGAATCAAGCGAACCGCTCTAGTTCTGATTGTAATTTGAAAACCAGTGTTTGCCTACCCAAAGGAAAAGGGGTCATAACTGCAACCTTGCAATTGAGAATAAAACAATCTCTCATGTAGCGATATTACCACTTCCCCATATCATATATGTGACTTAAAGGGGTATTCTCATTTTAGACAATGGGGGCATATCGCTAGGATTCTATATCCAGAACGGAGCGGGGAGCGCTGCGCCTGGAGGACCCCAGGTTTCCGGGGGTCCGGCCACCACCAGGCGCAGCTCCCCGCGCCGCTCATAGAAATGAATGGGAGCCGGGCCGTGCATGCGCGGTGCGCTCCCATTCATTTCTATGGAGCCGACGGAAGTAGCCAAGCCAGCGCTCGGCTATTTTCGGCGGCCCCATAGAAATGAATGGAGGGCGGCTGTGCATGCGCAGTGCGCCCTCATTCACTTCGGGGGCTCCGTTCTGGAAATAGGTGCGGGTCCCAGTGGTGGGACCCTCACCTATAAGACAATGGGGGCATATCCTAGCGATATGCCCCCATTGTCTAAAATGAGAATAACCCTTTAAATATCAGCTAAAATTGGCTGTGTTCATAACAGAAGTGACTTTAGGCGACTGATAATTTTAATGTTTTTTCATTAGTGTAAATAATTTACAATTGAAATAAAAGTTACGTTTTAAAAAATAATAATATAGTAGGAGGATCCCTAAAAGGGTTTTTTTGTTAATCTTTTGATTAAATTGGTAGTTGGTGTATAAGTACCCTGAGGATTCCCTCCTGGGGACTATTTTGGTTTGTGATTATCTCACTATAACTGTCACATCTTCTAACAAGTTATGTTGAAGAATGGAAATGCCCATGTATGACCCGTTCATTCAGCTCCGTAGGTGGACGTAGAAATTACTAGACAGATTTATAAGCACCAGGGGTGCCATTATAATGCAGTAAAGAGAGTATCTCACAACTGGAGCGTTACTTTCTTGCAGAAAGTAAGTTACAAACTTAAAGGGGTTGTCCGGGTTCAGAGAAGAACCCGGACATACCTGCAATTTCACCCAGGCAGCCTGCCTGAAGAGGACATCGGAGCATCTCATGCTCCGATGCCCCCCCCTTGCCCTGCGCTAGATCGCGCAGGGCAAGGTCTCTTGTTTTGTAAATACTCGCTGCCGGGCGGGTACTTCCGCCCGGCAGTGAGTTCGGTGACGTCACCGGCCTTAATGGGCCGGCTTTAGCGCTGCCCTAGCCGTTTTACTGGCTAGGGCAGCGCTGAAGCCTGTCCATCAGCGCCGATGACGTCACCGACTCACTGCCGGGCGGAAGCCTCTGCCCGGCAGGGACCGGTACGTCACCGGAACCCGGCGAAATTCCTTTGCCCTGCGCTAATTAGCGCAGGGCAAAGGAGGGCATCGGAGCATAGGATGCTCCGATGCCCTCTTCAGGCGGGCTGCCTGGGTGAAATTGCAGGTATGTCCGGGTTCTTCTCTGAACCCGGACAACCCCTTTAACTAGTTTTTCATGATGTATAACGTTAAAATGTAATGTTGGCACAACCCCTCTAAAGCTGTAGGGAAGGTGTTAGTGTGAGTTCACATTTTTCCCATCCATTTAACTTCTACAAAAAACTATAAAGGGAGGCCACAGACTGATGCCATACACTGGCCTCAGATGGCAAAAACATGGAGTGAACCCAACCTTCAACAACCCCTTTAGAGCTGCCATATTACTTATTTGTCAGCTTTCTTAAAAGAGAACACTTAATAGAAAGTTGACCAAGAAAATATCATGTCTGTTTTTTGACCCCCCCCCCCCCCCTTTTCTTCCTCAGGTGGTATTGCGGAAAGTTTGGCAGACAAGCTAATTGGGGTTCTGTTTGAAGTCTGGCTACTGGCCTGTACTCGCTGCTTCCCAACACCACCCTACTGGAAGACAGCCAAAGAAATGGTGGCCAACTGGAGACACCACCCAGCAGTGGTAGAGCAGTGGAGTAAGGCAATCTGTGCCCTGACATCTAGGTGAGGCTGTGTGATAGATGTGCACGGGACGTGGTATAACTGTATTCCTGCTGTAGGCAGATTTTTCAATTAGTAAAATGGACCTAGTAAGGTCATACAGCATACCTGCACAGTAAGATCCTTCTTTCTGGTCCCCCATATCCTTGTTTCCAAGGTGCTCTGGACACTATAGGCCCTTAGCGCCACTGCCAGGATCAGCTAATGCTGCCTGTTACTGGGCTGTACAGGAGAAGTTACCAGATCACCTCCCTTTCTCTCTGACATCACTTCCTGCTCTGCAGCTATTGGCTGAAGCACAATGTTGCAGACTTCCTTCTCTGCCCGCCCCCTGCATTTACTCTGCCCATGATACTGTTAATACTTAGAGTTCTCTCCTCCTTTTAGGCAATTCTGTCTCTTTTCTGGTCCAAACGCAGAAGGAAACCGCTAAACTGGGACAGAGAGCTCCTAGTATTATATGAGCGCGGTGGTCAGAATAGAAAGTCAATTGTATCTTGGAGCCAAGCCAATATGTGGTTATTAATTCAACCTTTTTAACTTGTTTCCTCCAGGTTGTTACGGTTCACATATGGGCCCTCATTTCCCCCGTTCAAAGTTCCAGAGGAAGATGCCAGCTTGATCCCCACTGAAATGGATAATGAGTGTGTGACCCAAACCTGGTTCAGATTTCTCCACATGCTGAGGTATGCAGTGGGTTAATTCAATGGAGTAAGATCACAGGGTTCATAACTGGACAAGTACGTCAGAATGGTCGGAGTCTTACAGCTGTGATGTCCACTGACCCATGAGCGAGTCCTGCCCTCAGCACAGAGCTTGTGTTCTCCTCAGCTGGGAACCTTGTATAAGACCTGGGGCTTGTGCCATTGGGCCCCAGCTGCCGGTCATCATTCTGAATTTTTTGACCACATAATAATTTAAATATTTCTCGTTTTCTCCCCAGTAACCCCGTGGACCTCAGCAACCCAAGTATTATTGGCACAACTCCAAAGTTTCAGGAACAGTTTCTAAATGTGAGCGGGGTGCCCACCCAGGAGCTCAACCAGTACTCCTGTCTCAAACAGCTGCCTCAGATCTTCTTCCGTGCCATGCGTGGGGTTAGCTGTCTAGTGGATGCTTTTCTAGGTAATGCTCCTGTCCTCGCTATATTCTAGAGAAAAGAAGAATGGGTCGCACTCGTCCACTTAAATGAGGTGCAAGTGGAGTTTGAAATATCCAATGTAGAAAAATAGCACTGCACACTCTCTTGGTTTTCAATGCAATTAAATATTTTATTTTTCACATCCTCCACATATAAATATGGTTATAGGAAGGTAAGTGCCTTGGGAGAATAAGTGACTTTCGTTTTCTGACGTTTCGGTCACATCGGACCTTGGTCACAAAGTCACTAGATAAACGAAAAGATAAAAGGAAATCAATAAGTGAGAAGGAAGCTGCGGTTACGTTTCTGTTCTTAATAAATGAATGCAAGATTAATGCGACATGTATGGAGAGGAGAAAAGGCTCTGTGGTCACACATTCTATCGAAGTACGTCTGGATGGGATGACACTGTAATTGTAAAATTAACATAGTAGGAGATATATGGTAAATGTATGGTAGAACAGGTAAATGAGCGTATCCCACTAGTAGATAGCCTGATGCTAAGGTAAGAAAAGTAATAACCTAAATGCTGTAGTAAAAAATAATAATAAAACATCCTGGAAGATCTGCTAGATGAAATGGATGTAGACAACACTAGAACATATGGAAAACATTCAATGAGGTAGACCAGCCAACCAGCACGCCCTCACATGTGCTCATCGCCATTCCCCGCAGCGCCACTACGCTGTCCACGGGGCGTTCCTTCTCATCTCCTGCCTTCCTTCATCCTGGTGAGTCTATATGCCGGCACTGGGGTTGCACTCCCCTCCCTATTCTCTATTCTTTTTCCTTTACCCTTTTCCTGTGCTGTAGTAACGAGCTCTCTACCTCATTGAATGTTTTCCATATGTTCTAGTGTTGTCTACATCCATTTCATCTAGCAGATCTTCCAGGATGTTTTATTATTATTTTTTACTACAGCATTTAGGTTATTACTTTTCTTACCTTAGCATCAGGCTATCTACTAGTGGGATACGCTCATTTACCTGTTCTACCATACATTTACCATATATCTCCTACTATGTTAATTTTACAATTACAGTGTCATCCCATCCAGACGTACTTCGATAGAATGTGTGACCACAGAGCCTTTTCTCCTCTCCATACATGTCGCATTAATCTTGCATTCATTTATTAAGAACAGAAACGTAACCGCAGCTTCCTTCTCACTTATTGATTTCCTTTTATCTTTTCGTTTATCTAGTGACTTTGTGACCAAGGTCCGATGTGACCGAAACGTCAGAAAACGAAAGTCACTTATTCTCCCAAGGCACTTACCTTCCTATAACCATATTTATATGTGGAGGATGTGAAAAATAAAATATTTAATTGCATTGAAAACCAAGAGAGTGTGCAGTGCTATTTTTCTACACTCGCTATATTCTATACATGGTTCAGACCTTTTCATGTGTTTAGTGCACTCACAGCAAAAGATGGAATTTCCAAAATGCAACCTAGTTGTGTTCAACTGGATCTTTTCATTGCTAGAGCCCTTTGCCTATTGGATAAGCGCTTTTTTCCCCATTGCTTTTGACAGTGTGGTCCCCCATAACTGGAACCTCACTTTTTCTTTAGTAATTGACTCTCTTAAGTTAAGAGGTTCTGCTACACACTCTATGCAAAAATATATTTTTTGTGGTCGCCAGGGATGGCTTTTATATGTAGGAAATACATCATGTTCCATAAATAACAGTGGTAAACTCATATGTTTCTTCTTCAGGAGTTGCAGTCTTTAAGAACATTGGGTTGGAAAGATTACCAAAATATGGTATCCAAACCTTAATTATATGTCTTAGTTTGGTCCAAAAATCTGGTATTGGTTGGTAATAACGACTGATTTGGATTATCAATACTAATCACTAGGTTTCAGAATTCTGCCCAGGCTCTACAAAGTCACATTGTTTGTGTCAAGACGAGTAAGATAACATTAAATCGCATGTCGCGGGGACCCCTGTGTCATGCACTGCCTTCTTGGACCCTGCACTCGGTATTACACAGTATCTGTGGCCCATATCACTAGGATATTCCCCCAATCTCTGATAGGTGCGGGTCCCACAGCTATCTGTAGAATGGAGCCCACAAAGTAAAGGAGAGCGGACTGCGCAGGTGCTGCCACCCACCATTCATTTTTATCGGACCCACACAACAGCGCCCTAGCCACCATGTGAATGGGATCATGCTGCACTTCCCTGCATAGACAGTGGGTGGTAGCACTGGCATACAGGGAAAACTGAAATCAATGTTATGTCTTATCATTCTGGATATCAGTGGGGTCAGAACCTCCCCCCAATCACAAAGTGGTTGTTCATCCTAGTTATATGCCATCACTTTATAAGATGGCAGTGTCATGGATACGGGCGAGAGCATTTCATACCTTTTTATTTTTTAAATGATTGATGGTCCAGTGGGGCGCCGTTCAGGCCCCAGAAGCACAGCACTCCTGGAAAAAGCCACCTTGGATTCTGTGGTCACAATTGACATTGGCATCTGAGGGCTTAAAGAAGAACTCCCGCAAAAATTTTTATTCCATGTCCTGCTAGAAATGTACATGATATAATCTGCAGTGAATGTCATTTTCTTACCAGTGTCTGTATTTTTTACTTATATAATCCTGAAGTTTATTATCTGTGTCATGTGACTAGGAATCAGAAACAAACCAACTCACACAGAGACTTATGCGTGGACAGGAAGTCTAATTTTCTATGTATTCCTATGGGAGCCTCACTTTCAGTCTCCAAGGAATGAATAGAGCAGTTACTGGCTTCCTGTCCTGGGTCAGTTGGAGGTCAGGGAGTTGGTCACATGACACAGGTAAAATATAAAGAGAGGGCATAACTCAGAAATGCAGTCTGTGATAAGATTACATTCACTACAGATTATATCATGTACCTTTCTAACACGTGAGAGAATAAAAACTTTTGCGGGAGTTCTTCTTTAATTATCTGCGATCAGCATTCTCTCCAACTGCAGACATTAGCCCTGGGTGTAGATATCCACAGTACATATACAGAGGATGTCCTGAAGGGGAACATACAATGAGTAGGACTGCCCACTCTTTCCGTAAAAATATATATCGGCTCTGTAACATGCCGCCTGCAGATAGAAATGCACGTACAGTTAAGGTTGCCCTTAAGTGCTCTACAAGTTTAGAGAAACATGGCTGATTTCTTCTACAACAGCATCATACCTGCCCATGGGTTTTGTCTGATATTGCAACTTTGCTTCATTGATGTCAATAAATCAGAGCTACAATACCACACACAACCTGTGAATATGTAGCAGTTACAGGTTGCGATAGGGAGGCTCGTCCCCGTCTGCCATTGGCTGCTCATCCCGACACCGGAGGTTTTCATCCGCGCATTGGGAGAATCAGCAGCAGCGGTGCGGGGACCCAGAGGGGAAGCAGCCAGGGAGCACTTCAGCCAAGCTCTGCCCTGGCACTTGAGAAAGCTGAATTTGGCTGAATAAAACTTTATATTCACACTACTTCTGATGGGAAAGGCCTCACAGAAGGTCTGCTCTCCCCAGCCTCTAGCTAGTGCTGTCAGCAGTTTAGCATTCAAAGCTGCTGACAGACTTTTTTAAAATCCTGTACAACCCCTTTATATCTGTTAAACCCTGCACATAGTTCTACCTTGTATAGCTGTCCTCTACACTGCATCCTTGGTTATGTCGAGGTCTGCTTACCATAGCCAACCAGTGGCTGGGGGAAGAGCGTATTTTCACACGTACTTTTTCAGTTTGTTGGCCACTGAGGATTTTCTATTTCAGCATTTCAGAGAATTGACACAAACAATGATCATTTGTGAGTTGGGGTGCATTACTCCTTCCTGGAAAAGCCTAAGACCAATTTTGTATTAAGGGGTTGTCCACATTATATGTGAATCTCCCCAGTGCCCCTAAATATGATAAGAGATCATCTACCCACCACTTGGTCGCCTGTCGTTTCCAGCACTGCCGCTCCTCACCTCCACTCTCTGATTACAAGCAGTAGTGACATGGAGGTATATGATATGAGACCGCAGAGGCCAGTGATTGGCTGCAGTGGTCATGTGCTATATACATCTACGTCACCTCTGCAGCCTGTAAACGGGAGGAGCAGCACTGGTGACTACGCGGGAGTACGTGGTGAGCAGATCATCTTTTATATACCTTGGACAACCCCTTTAATCGTAGTGGATTACACTAAATTTTTTAGACTGATCGGGTGCCTTCGGTGATGGTAAAATTGTATGTTCATGAATCAGTAAATGTAATGTACGAACCAAAATACTTTTCCACAATGTATTGTCTGATTTTTAAAAGGTCTCTGTTAAGGTCCCTAATCAGATAACACTTCAGTTATAGAGAATGGCAGTGCATTTTATGTCCACTGACATTCAACACACAGAAAAGTAGGGATCGTGAGCCTTTACTGGTTGTCTCAGACCTAAAAAAAGATTTTGACATTGGCAGGATGAGCTCACGAAAAAAAAACCCTTAAAACAACGAAAAAAAAACCCCATCCCAGTGCTGTGTCTGCCGGACTGGAAGTTTGATGTGCAGTCTACATGCATGTGGCTGGTCAGTTGGAGGCCTCGGCAGTGTCATGTCAGAAACTGCATGTGACTGCTGAGCGTCACACTTCCTGTCTGGTGCAGGATCCAGTCAGGTGAATGACGTTTTATGCTTTATAATCATTCTGTCCTCATCCAATCTGAGGAGGCAGTGCTGTTGGGGAGAGAAAGCAGCAGCCTGAACCAATGATGATACGGGAGGCGTGTCTCAGACTCCCTATAGGCCAGTAGCTTAAAGGGGTTGTCTCACTTCAGCATTTATCATGTAGAGGAAGTTAATACAAGGCACTTCCTGATGTATTGTGATTGTCCATATTGCTTCCGTTTCTGGCTTGATTCCTCACATTATACACTACTTGTTTCCATCATGGTTACGACCACCTTTCAATCCATCAGTGGTGGTCATGCTTACACACTAAAGGAAAAAGTTTCGCATAGTGGGGGCGCACAGTGAGACAACCCCTCTAACTGTTTTCATTGATCACAGCTCTTCACTAATGGAGCAGAGCTAAAAAGCCTCCAAGAAAAGAGATCTGCCAGGGAAAATTTCTAGTAGAGGAGCACCTTCCGTAGGTAATGCCTTAAATATTATTTTTGAGGTCATGGCTGGACACGTTTAGGTATGGGTCTGACTCCTGTGTCTAGTATTACAGCTCAGGCTCTCCTACTTGAATGGAGCTGAAGTACAATCCTAGACATCTCTCCGTGATTCAGAGATCGTACTCGCACAGCTCAGAATAAAACCAAAAACATATTTTTCTCCCCCAGGCATCTCCCGCCCCAGGGCTGACAGTGCTCCACCAACACCAGTGAACAGGCTCAGTATGCCCCAGACGACAGCGACCAACACTACTCCTCCGCATAGCCGGAGGCACCGTACTGTCACCGTGAATAAAACCACAGTGAAAAGTAGCTCAGTAAGTGGTAATGTTATGGGTGTGTGGTCCTTTCCATATTTCCTCATGTGTCTTTCTAAAGCTTATTCTGCTGAGTTATTGTATTTGTACTCTTAAAGGGGACCTAAACCTCTCCTGGACCATGAAGGTGTAGCAGCACTTCTCAGAGAGATCCGTATCTTTGGGTTTCTTCAACTTTGCTTGGCTTTTCCAGGATTCAGACTACGGATCCATCTAAAGTATTTGGGATCTGTACTGCTCACTGGAAAAGGCCATCAAAATTAGAAATTTGGAAAACCTTTATGTATCTTATGCAAGAATCTGACATTGATTAGACAGGTATAAAGGGGCTGTTCATCCAATTGTGAACCCCAAACCTTGCGCTGGAGCACCTTCAACTTGACTGATAGAACATCACAAAAGCCATCAAAAAAAGTCAAGTCAAAGTCTAAAGTTTCTTGCCAATCTTTACTTAGCTCTTTAAGTGTCAAGATAAGAATGGCTAGGATCTTGAACAATTTAAAAAATTTTGCTCACCGACGCTTATTATATCCAGTTAGTAGCCTGTCCCTAAAAAACAGGCTCGTTTTTAGTCCTGTAAGATGCATCCATAGAAGAGCTGGATGGGACCCTCACAAGTATCATGTGACCTTGCTTTCAAATAACTACCCTGGTATCTAACCGGTGAATATTAGTGTATTAGGCTACAGAACATATACTGTATATGCAGCATTACTACCTGCAGCATCACTTGAGCTTCGGTGCCTGTGTAGAAGCAGATCTCTGGTGTGTGGCAGTTGTTTTTTTGGGTTTGTTTGTTACACCAAACTTTATTAACAACTTAATAAAATCACCTAGAGACAGGCAGCCATTTTACTACATCACCTAGAGACAGGCAGTCATGTAAGTACACAGTAATGTAGTTACTATAATAACCACTATAGAAATCATGATTCCTCCACTTGTCCTTTTTACTTATCACATGGCAGTGTCCAGTGTGCTGACCCAGCACATGTATGCCATTATATAAGGGAATACCCTTTATGCTCTTTATAAATAAAAACTGGAATACCCCTTTAATAGCAGCGTCCGTAAGCTTGTAGGTCCGTTCATCTTCATGTTTCTGTGGCAGGTGAACACAACACACAGCACAAAAGTTCAGCAACAAGCGTCTTCCACCTCCCCGCTGTCCAGCCCAAACCAAACAAACTCCGAGCCTCGTCCATTACCAGCCCCCACAAGACCCAAAGTCAACAGCATCTTGAATCTCTTTGGCTCCTGGCTGTTTGATGCCGCCCTTGTTCATTGCAAGCTGCAGAATGGAGTTAACCGAGACAGCAGCATGACAGGTAAGTGCTCCGCCAGATCCGACCTCCTTATTTCATCCCATTATTCCTACCTGCAAGATTAAACCTGGCTGGGTGGGCGGTGGGTGATGCATCAGTGGACTGTCTCATCTTACTTGCAGAAATGAAATGAATCCTGTTTAACCCTTCTCAGCAATATCCATGCACCAAAACTTAAAGGTTTGCGCCGTCCCTGCCTCTTAGTAAGAGCTGTTCCTATTGGTGCAGGCCTTCATTAGTGCCACCATTGGTAGTATATCATGTCACCCATGTAACTGCTTATATTGTGTTGTACAGAAACTCTCCCCAATTTTACTTTATCCATAAGGAGAGCATTGCTGCTGTCTGCCCCACTCAGAGCTTAGCCTCGCTATACGCGGATGTTATATAAGGTGAGGTGGGGAACGCGTGGGGATATAGCAGAGAAATACATATGTTGTATTTCTTGTCTGATATTAGAGAAACAACTGCAGAATTTTTTTTTTTTTTTTTTTTTTTTTGTAATGCTGTGGGATAAACCCTTACTGCATATGTAACACAATGGCTTAAAGGACCACAGTCCTACCTTTACAGAAGACCTGTCACTTTAAACATGCTGGTCTAGATTAAAGGGTTATTCCCATCTTGGACAATGGGTGCATATCGCTAGGATACGCCCCCGTTGTCCCGCTGGGACCCGCACCTATATCGAGAACGGGGCCCCGCAAGTCAAGGAGGGCGCACCACGCATGCGCGGCCGCCCTCCATTCATTTGTATGGGGCCACCGAAAATAGCCGAGCATCGGCTCTATACAAATGAATGGGAGCTGGGCCGCGCATGCGCGGTGCGCTCCCATTCATTTCTATGGAGCCAATGGAAATAGCCGGTGTCGGTGCTCGGCTATTTTCGGCAGCCCCATACAAATGAATGGAGGGCGGCCGCGCATGCGCGGTGCGCTCTCCTTCACTTTCGGGGCCCAGTTCTCGATATAGGTGCGGGTCCCAGCAGTGGGACCCGCACCTATAGGACAATGGGGGCATATCCTAGCGATGTGCCCCCATTGTCCAAGATGGGAATAACCCTTTAAAGGGCATCTATCAGCAGATTTGTACCTATTACACTGGCTGACCTGTTACATGTGCACTTGGCAGCTGAAGACATCTGTGTTTGTCCCATGTTCATATGTGCCTGCATTACTGAGAAAAATGATGTTTTAATGTATGCAAATGAGCCTCTAGGAGCAACGGGGATGTTACCAGTACACCTAGAGGCTCTACTCTCCCTGCAATTGCCATGCATTCTGCACCAAGCCAGGCATTGAAAACGCCATCACATCTGGCCCTGTCAATCAAAGTGCAGATGGCATGGCAATTGCAGGGAGAACAGAGCCTCTAGGTGTACTGGTAACGCCCCCGTTGCTCCTAGAGGCTCATTTGCATATATTAAAACATAATTTTTCTCAGCAATGCGGGCACATATGAACTTGGGACCAACACAGATGCCTTCAGCTGCCAAGTGCACATGTAACAGGTCAGCCAGTGTCATAGGTATAAAACTGCTGATAGATGCCCTTTAATCTAGACTAGCATGTTTTTAGGTGACAGGTCTTTTGTAAAGTTAGGGCTACATTTTCTGATGCAGAGCTCCAAATTTCTTTCATGGACAGGGTGAAATGGCAAAATTCTTGTTGCTGCCAGCTGCCACTAGGGGGTGCTTACTGCATACTGTTTATACATTGTACTTAAAGTGACATGTCATAGCGACAGATCAGAGGTTTGAACCAGTGGGGGTCCGAGTGGTTAGACTCATAAAGCACTTTCTATCCTCTCTTCTGAAGACAGGCTTAATAAAAAAATCTATGAGCCCATTGTGAGTTTCCTGCAGTGAAGAGAGAGCTCTCTGAGTTCTTCCTTCCCATCATTTTGGCAATCAGCGGGGTTTTGGAATTTGGACTGTCACCAATTATAACCTTTGATATATTGCTGTCAATATTGAGAGTTTTTAAGTACTGGTACACTTTAACCCTTAGACTCCCAGCGCCGTACATGTACGGCGCTGGGGCGATGCGGACACATGGCGCCCGCTCGCACGTGCGGCGGGCGTCATGGCCGGCAAGTCTCTGCTGTTTCTAACAGCAGAGACTTGCGGGTACTTACCGCCATCGGCGGGGTCTTCATAGGCCTTTAGATGCCGTGATCACGGCATCTAGTTGCGTCTAAACCCGGAAGCGTATGTGTGGCCAATCGGGGTGTCTGTACACGAATTGAAAGCTGTAAACCTCGCTGATGAAGTTTACAGCTTTCAAAGTGCAATTCTTATTCTGGCCACTAGATGGCAGGCCAGGATAAGAAATGAGCAAATTCGGTCATTAATTCAAAAATAAAAGCCCCTCATTGCTCATAAAGAAAAAATTAAAAACACAATCTATTTGCTCATATTTGAGCTTTAAAATAATCATAAAAAAAATGTTAAAAAATATATAAAAAAATATATAAAAGTTCAAATCACCCCCCTTTCCGTATAATTAAAAAATAAATACCTAAATAACAATAAATATAGACATCATGGGTATCACCGTGACCGAAAACGCCCGTACTTTTAAAATATAAAAAAAAATTTCCAATACGGCGAATTGTGTAAAAGTTATAGGGGTCAAGATATGACGACAAAAAAAAAAAAAAAAAAAGGCCAACTTTATAATTATTTAACGCAGGAAAAACTATACATATAAGGTATCGCCGGATTCGTACTGACCAGTAGAATGAAATTAACTGGTCAGTTTTAATGAACATCGAACGTTGTAAATAAGAAACCCGTAGAACTGTAGCGGAATAGCGTTTTTTTTTAGCAATTTTACCCAATTTGGAATTTTTTTTCCCGCTTCCCACTACACCATATGCAATATTAACCCCTTCACCCCCGGAGCTTTTTTCGGTTCTGCATTTTCGTTTTGCGCTCCCTGCCTTCAAACAGCCATAACGCTTTTATTTTTCTGTTCACATAGCTGTATGAGGGCTTGTTTTTTGCGGGACAAGTTGTACTTTCCAACGCCACCATTTAATATTGCATACGGTGTAGTGGGAAGCGGGAAAAAAATTCCAAACCGGGTGAAATTGCAAAGAAAACGCTATTCCGCTACAGTTCTACGGGTTTCTTATTTACAGCGTTCGATGTGCATTAAAACTGATCCGTTACTTTAATTCTACTGTTCAGTACGAATCCGGCAATACCTAATATGTATAGTTTTTCCTGCGTTTTCATAGTGATAAAATAATTAGAAAGTTGCCCTTTTTTTTTTTTTTTTTTCCTTGTCAAATCTTGACCCCTATAACTTTTTGGTATTTGTGTACAGAGCTGTATAGGGGCTCATTTTTTGCGGGACGATCTGAAGTTTTTATTGATACCATTCTGGGGTGTGTATGACTTTTTGATCACTTTTTATTTATTTTTTTTTTAGAAAAAAAAAGCGTCAAAAAACGGCAAATCGCCATTTGGACGCTTTTTTTCCGCCACACAATTCGCCGTATTGGAATTTTTTTTTTATATTTTAAAAGTACGGGCGTTTTCGGTCACGGTGATACCCATGATGTCTATATTTATTGTTATTTATGTATTTATTTTTTACTTATACGGAAAGGGGGGTGATTTGAACTTTTACATCTTTTTTATTTTTTTTATATATTTTTTAACATTTTTTTTAATTTTTTTTTTACTATTAGAAAGCTCAAATATGGGCTTATATATTGTGGCTTTTTTTTTTTTCTTTATGAGCAATTATGGATTCTATAGACTCAGAAATCCATGAGTTGCTCATTTCTTATCCTGGCCTGCCATCTAGTGGCCAGAATAAGAATTGCACTTTGAAAACTGTAATCCTCACCAGCGAGGATTACAGTTTTCATATGGTGTACAGACACCCCGATTGGCCACACGGGGTGTCTGTACACCACCCGGAAGCGAATGCTTCCGGGTTGAAACGCAACTAGATGCCGTGATCATGTGTGATCACGGCATCTAATCAAGCAGGAAGACGCCGCCGATGGCGGTAAGTAGCGGCAAGTCTCTGCTGTTAGAAACAGCAGAGACTTGCCGGCCATGACGCCCGCCGCACCCGCGAGCGGGCGCCATGTGCCCGCATCGCCCCAGCGCCGTACATGTACGGCGCTGGGCGTGAAGGGGTTAAATGGTGCCGTTGGAAAGTACAACTTGTCCCGCAAAAAACAAGCCCTCATACAGCTATGTGAACAGAAAAATAAAACAGTTATGGCTGTTTGAAGGCAGGGAGCGCAAAACGAAAACGCAAAGCTGAAAAACCTTCGGGACTGAAAGGGTTAATAATAACAGTACACAGTTGTTTCCTAAGCTCCCCCTAGTGGTGCTTTTAGGCAGATCAACTTTCATAAATTTTGTTCTGACTATTCAGGGAATTTGTGGTTATCTGTGACTTTTACAAAGGTACATTAAGAAATTAACGGAACAGAACACTTACCTGTTGCTCTCATTTTCATCTTTTTAGTTGCAGATACCCTAATTCTTGGGCTCCTTTTATGTCATCCAATATGGCTGCAGGACTTTTCACACTGTGCATCAGTAGCCCAAGACACTTCCTACTTGTCCAGCCTTGCTCTTGGATTGGCTGGCACTGTTCACATAAGCAGTAGCTGGACAATCCACGGTCAGCAGGAAGTGTGCATCTGGCAGACTGAGAAGAGGGGCAGCCATCTTGGATGGCAGAAAAGGACCAAGAATTGATGAGTATACAGCTAAAAGATAAAAAGGAGGTCGCTTCAAGCATTGTGTCCATTCCCCAGTTAAAGGGGTTTTCCGAGTTATATATATCTTGATGACCTATCCTCAGGATAGGTCATCAATATCAGATCGGCGGGGGTCCGACACCTGGCACCCCCGCCGGCCAGCTGTTTGAAGAGGAGGTGTGCGCCGTACCAGTGCTGCCTCCTCTTCACTGTTTACATGCTGGCCATAACAGGGGTGGTGGTGAGTAGGTGTAATTACACCTAACCGCCCCATTCATTTCTATGGGAAGAATCGCTTCCATACAAGTCTATGGAAGCGATTCTTCCCATAGAAATGAATGGGGCGGTGAGGTGTAATTACACCTACTCACAACTACCCCTGTTACGGCCAGCATGTAAACAGTGAAGAGGAGGCAGCGCTGGTACGGCGCGCGCCTCCTCTTCAAACAGCTGACCGGCGGGTGTCGGACCCCCGCCGATCTGATATTGATGACCTATCCTGAGGAAAGGTCATCAATGTATATAACTGGGAAAACCCCTTTAATGGTAATTTATTTATTTATTTTCTTGAACCGGAGGGTCACTATAGGACATTACTATGCTTGTTACTTTCCTCTTAAGCTATATTTTGGGAAGAACCAGGGTGCTTCCATTATAGCAATGATCCACAATATGAGCAGAATACTCTAAATGCCAATTTTAATGGCTTTGTACACCTTCTGAGGCAATTTTTGTTTATGATTGCATTTTACAAATTTTTGGCTAAAAATCATATTTTCAGTTGGCCTTTATTAAAAAAAAAATTTTGAGCCATTCTGTCACAAAGGGTTGTGCCAGTTCATCTAATAAACCTTATCTTTAATGTAGTGAGAGGTCATAAACACTTATTTAAGTCAAATTCTTATCAGTAAGAGAGAACTGAGCTATAATAAATGTTTATAATGTCAGAGAGCAAAGATCAGGAGCCTGTCAGCTCCCCAACTGACAGAAAAGAGAGAAAATCCACAGGCTGCTTCTAGAGCATCTCAGCTCTGTACAGAAAAAGGGCTCCATATTTTTAATAAAGACCAATTGAAAATGATTTTCAGCTCAAAATAAGTACAATTCAAATGATTTAAAAAAAGATGCCCCCAAAGTGTACCGTTAATTTAATCCACCCCTTCTTCTTGTTACAGTATATTCACCCCTATAATAATCCTGCAGGATGCAATCCAAAATTCAGTTCCCAAATGTCGATCCTGTGGGACATGGTTGTAGATTAAATAAGCACTCTCATTGGTCTGCCCTGTATCGTCAGAACATGGCCATGTATCTGGCAGAGGACACATGTAAAGGGGGAAGTAGCGCGGACAGAGTTCCTATTCATGCTCTGTATATACGTGTGTGGATACGGCTGGAACGGCTCCGATTCATTTCATTGGATCAGTTAAACCCTATTAAGTGAAACGCCATCATCCATGCTGTAATTTTTTCCCCATTGTTGTACACGATGTTTTCCAGACTCACACCTCACTGTTACACAAACCCGTCATCTGATTTTTCTTTTGTCCTTTTTTTTTCTTTTTAGACAAATTAAAAAAAAATAAAAAAATCAGCCTTTCCTTTTTAAATTGCACTTTCTGCCATATTTAAAGTACTTTCTTGTAACTACTTCTGTCCTTTGATTTCTTTCCATTTTATTTCTGTTATCTTGCAGCATCTTTTATCCAAATTCTCCTTTCTTATAAATCTTGTAAGTAGGAATCTGTAGCTTCTCCTCAATTGCAATCATCTGATTTCTCTCTCTTTAGTTTCCTCATAACCGCTCGCATTCTTTCCGTTTTTCCTTCTAACATACTTGTGATCTTGTTGCTTTACATTTTAGTTCATGTTTTTTTTTTCCCCCTTTTCTTTTGAGTTTCCTGTTCTATGTTGCACTGTGGGGAGAAATGTTTCATTCCTTCCGTTCTGTCAGCCGAAATGGGGACGATTGTTAGCGCGGAGTCGAGCGAACCTGCTCTTCAGTCTTCCCCATTTGATCATATCCATTAAGTCAAGGATTCTGCACTAACCAAGGTTCTTTTCATTCCGCTTTCCTTTGGTTTATTCTTTTCTGAATGTACCGTTTGATATTTGTGCATGTAGTTTTTCTTTTCCTTTTATTAGATATTTCAGTGTAGTTTGTTGGTGTAACTTGCATCTAAAGCAGCAGAGGCTCATGGGAAAAAACGCATAAAGATTTGCTCATGGTGACTGGAGGGAGATTTTATTTCCGTATGCCATAGTTATAATTTGCACAATCTGGTGTGACTATAGATTAACAATGTTAATCGGCGATTCTTTTTTTTTTTGTAGGTTTATTCTGTTCTGCTTCAAAAAAGCAACCCTCCCTATAGTTACCTATAATGTAATTCCATTAAGGCCAGGTTCATGCTTATGAAAAAATAAAGAAAAAAATTGATCCTATATTTTAAAAGCATCCTGCATACAGGACTTTTTCTTGTGTCTAAAATAACGGATCTCAGATGGAAATGGCTAAAACGGATGCAAGATGTGCATAACAGATGCTTTAAAAATAGGATCCGTTCTTTCTGTATTCTTCTGACGGATCAGAAGAACGGAAAAACAAACAGGGATGTGAACACGGCCTTAGTTGTTAAAGGGAGTTTGTCACCTCATTTTCACCAATACTACTAACAACACTGCCCCACAGAAGATTGCAGACACATGCCAGACACTTTGTATCTTTATTCCATGTCCAGGAAAAGCACTTTTATTCTGCTGGAAAACCGCTCCCAAGTGCCCAGCTGAAAATGGTAAAAACAGCTCTGACTCCTGACTCGATTTCTAACAGCTATATCTTCTGATATCGTGGCTATAATGCTGTGATTCTGGTATAGTTTGAAAGGTTGGAATGTCAGCTTACAAACAAGGTTCATGTTTCTAGTGGCTACAAATGCCAAGATATGAGCAGCTAAAGCAGCCCTTCCCAGTCTGGTTTGCTTTGGGCACTTGCAACAGCAGAGCCGGGCACTTGGGAGCTGTTTTCCAGCAGAATAAAAGTGCTTTTCCTGGACATGTAATACAGATACACAGTGCACACAGGTATATCTGGGATGTGTCTACAATCTTCTGTGGGGCACTGCTGTTAGTTATATAGGTGAAAAACAGGTGACAGACTCCCTTTAAAAAAAGCAAAATTTTAAGGGGTGTCCTATCTTCAGGATAGTTAAGGGTTACGACACCCCGAAACCTCCCCCTTCCCTGCAAATAAGCTGTTTGGATGTAGCTCACCAGAAACACACTGCACCGTCAAGTATTGCTGCACTGCTCCCAGTCAATGAGGGCATTACTGCAGTGAGGAGCGCGGTCTACTACATGTCAGAGGTTCTCTGTGGACTGTGGCACAGACATATGGATGCGAACAGCGGTGTGTGCTGTCCATGTTATTTGCAGCCTCATTGAAATGAATGGTTTGGATGTGAACCAAAAATATGGTCATGTGCATGACGCCTTAAAGGGAGAGAATGTCGGATAACTGGGGCTCCCACCTGCAAGGTCCGCACCTTCTCTAGAACAGAGCCCCCTTCCCCTTTACCACCTGATCAAGGGATAGCCTTCTCTCTCTACAGTATTATTGAGCCTAAGGCCTCTTACACACGAACGTTGTGTTTTGCGGTCCGCAAATTGTCCGTATGGCATCCGTTTTTTTTGCGGATCCATTGTAACAATGCCTATCCTTGTCCGTTTTGCGGACAAGAATAGGACATGTTCTATCTTTTTTGCGGGGCTACGGAACGGGCACATGGGTGCGGACAGCACACCGTATGCTCTCAGTATTTTTTGCGGACCCATAGAAACGAATGGGTCTGCATTTTTCATGTGAAAAATGCGGATCGGAGCCAGCAAAAAATACTGTCGTGTGAAAGGGGCCTAAGGGAAGGTTTTCTAGTTTTCCATTTTGAGATATTCTTGCTAGCCTAACTTCTATAGAAACCAAATGTATGGTCACCTCATTCTCTGCCTCTGGGTGCAAAGAGGACCTTTGTTCTGGAGATAGATCCAGCTCTGGATATTAATGGTATATCCTGATGATGAGCCATAAATGTCTAAGATGGGAATACCCCTTTCAGCTTTTTCTTAGTTTTTTTTTCTGTTTCTAGAAATACTGGGTGACAGTCAGTATGGCCACCAAGTGATTGTCCTATCAGAACAACCTTTGTCCACATGCCTTGCTAGGATAAATGTATGTTCTTCACTCCAGATACACCCCCCTATGAGCCAGTAGTAGAGAACCATAAGAAATCAACATCCCCCCCCATTTGTGATCAGTGGGGGTCCCAGCGGTTGGACCCCTACTGATCTATAGTTATAGTTATCCTCTAGCCCAAGGAATCAGCAACCTTCTGCACTCCAGCTGTTGTGGAACTACAATTTCCAGCATGCTCAGTTCATTTCTGAGAGTTTTGGGAAGAGCAGAGGAAGAGTGCGTTCTGGGAGTTGTAGTTTCACAACTGCTGGAGTGCCGGAGGTTGCTAGGCAATAACTTTTTAGAACTGATTGTCTAATACTGTAGTTTTCCTTGCAGTTGTGACTTACTTTGTACTAATGTATGTGTGTTAGGTTAGTAAGAAGTTAAAGGGGTTCTCCGGGAATTAAGAAAATGAAAATACATAAATATTACTTCATTATAAATATATTCCCAAATATCTTTCATTAGTTATAATGGCTTGTTTTGTCTAGGGAGCAATCATTAGGAGAAACAAAATGGCCGCCGTCCTATTAGTACACACAAAACCTGTTCTAATCACACAGCAGGACAAGTTACTTCACAACACTGAGCTAAAGAGCTGCCTCATCCTCCTAATACAAATTAAAGTTATTTGGAAATATATTTACAATAAAGTAATATTTGCGTATTTTCATTTTCTTAATTTCTGGAGAACCCCTTTAAGGACACTTAAGAGGGAGTTTGATTGTGTGTTGAGGTTGACGTTAAATGGTTTGGGGGTAAGGAAATATATCGGGGTTAGGTGTGCTGCCGCTGTATGTCTCTCTTGGAGGAGATGTGCTTTATGCAGATGTGATGTGTGCCCCCAGGTCATACAAGTGCACATCTAACATAGTCAGATAGTTATCATCATATTGCTCAAACATCCATCGCTTTTTGGCGATCCTCCGTCAGTTATAATTTCCATTTTCTGCTGATAGTATTGCGGTAACGAGAAAACCCTGCCTCCCCCCACCACAGGCCGCCTCTGCCGTCATCCTCATATTCTGATTAGTATATTACAGAATTGCTGTATCCAGAGGTTACATTTATATAAAGAGCTTTGTGTGGGCGATGTTCAGAAGCATGCGCAGTGTGCTGATATCTTGATTAATACACGTTCTGCATGTAAACCTTTGTCTGCATAAACCTCATCGTACTCTTCGTTTCCTGTCACGTTATTTGATCTATCATAAATCTGTGTGCACTTTTTGGAGAATATCCGGTCTCCATACAATCAATGGACGCCCATTAATCTTCCCACCATTTTCCCTCAGACATTTAAAGAGGCGCTGTCACCTCTCTTAGTACATAGTTTTATTCTCACCTGGTTTGGAAGTCCACCTCAGCTTTTTGCTGGGACAACTCACGACCAGCCACACGTTTGGGTTCTTACATGGCAGCCTTACAGTCTAATGGCTATCCATGTTATAGATTGATTCCAGAGCATCTGCTTTTAAGTCGCTTTCCATCCCGGTCATAGAGGTGGTGCCCGATGTCTGGACCATCTATATGCCCTAAACACGTCATGCATTGTAGAGGGTCATGGGAGTCCACACGTGACACCATCACTAATTATTTCCCTTGTAGAGAGGCACTGTAAGACTGGCCGTGCTTCAGTCTGTGTTCACAATGGGGCAGTTTTACTAATCCTTTCTAATATGCACCAGATTTATCACAGTGCCTGATGACAATTTGGGTGAATTTCTCTTGTCTAAGGGGTCGATTTACTGAGTCAGGCATTTCAGGTCCCAGTCAGAAGTCCATGGAAGTAAGATACATTGCATTTATTAAAAGGCACTCACCTCTAAAATGATTAAAGGGCATTTCTACCTATGACACAGGCTGACCTGTTACATGTGCGCTCGGCAGCTGAAGACATCTGTGTTGGTCCCATGTTCATATGTGCCCGCGTTAGTGAGAAAAATGAAGTATTATATGCAAATAAGTCTCTAGGAGCAAAGGGGGTGTTACCGTTACACCTAGAGGCTCTGCTGTCTCTCTGCAACTATTGCACCGTCTCCACTTTGATCAACAGGGCCAGGTGTGATGATCTTTACATTGGCTGGCCTTGTCAATCAAAGTGCAGAGGGCGCGGCAGTTACAGAGAGAGCGGAGCCTGTAGGTCTAACAACGTCCCTAAACCCACCACCCGCCCCCAATTGCTCCCAGGAACTCATTTGCATATATTAAAACATCATTTTTCTCAGCAATGTGGACACATATGAACATGGGACCAACACAGATGTCTTCAGCTGCCAAGCGCACATGTAACAGGTCAGCCAGTGTCATTGGTACAAATGCCCTTTAATCCCACGTATCACCCTCATGTGTATGCACTAATGTGGTTCAGGAAAAATGGTTCTCATGATCTCTCACTGCATCTTCCTCTACAGGCCGCAGTTCATGTGACCTATCCTGAGGATAACAAACACAATATGCCGGCATGCAAACAACAGAGCTAGGGATTACTATACCTACTATACATGGAAAACGGGAGCTCTTTGCGCACATTTTTACGTGCGTTGGATTCCATTTACCAAAGTCAAGGTGGCTTCTGCAGATGGGTACCTAACACTAACAGAACTGCCTAACCTACAATGTTCAGGGTGGTGTAGGACCCAGCTATATTTACGTTGGTAGATGGGCCTGACGCACGTTTGAGCTTCCGTTTTTCATATATAGTAGGTATAGTGCTACTGTAATCCAGAATAATCTGTCATCTCTAGTTCTATTGTTTGCATGTATAATATACATACATAGTGTGCTGCCATAGGTTTGCTGTTTGTATGTTAGCTTTGTGGATGTGCACTATCCTGAGGATAGGTCATCAGTATTGAAATCCCAGAAAGCCCCTTTAATCATATGTATAATCTAATAAATATCCACTGCAGCCATCAGCAGAATCCATCTACCCACCAAAAATAACTTGCATATCCTAAAAAAGCACTCCAGCCACGCTCTATAATATGTCCACATCTGTCCAGGACCTTACTATGACCCCTGATATGTGAACTGCACGTTAGTGTACTGGACCCTTCCATCAAGTTTTACATCTTTTCCTCAAAGCCCTACCTCCTTGTCAGGTGCCCCCCCAAAAAAGTCTCAGAAACTTTAAATATGGTGCACATTTATATGTCAATTTCTTGGTGCAAATTGTGTTGAGTGTTGGCGCATTTTGATTAATAAATCTTCCCCAAATGTGGCTATATTGCGGAATAGCGGTACAATGTTGTACTGATTGGAATAGTGCTGGACCTCTCTCTCGGGTAGATGCTGGTCTTGGGAAGTGTTGGATTTGGGGGTATCTGGCCTATGGGTTTCTACTATGGAGGAGAGTGATGCTGTCATTTTGGCTTTTTTTTGTCATGCTGTTAAATCTTTGTGTCTGTTTCCCATGAGCCTGGGCATTCCCTGTATATAGTAACAGTTCATCCATCGCTCTCTCCTTGTTTTCTACAGCAATAGCTACCCAGGCCACTGTGGAGTTGCGGCGTAAAGGTTCCCAGTTGTCCACGGACACTATGGGGTCAAGCACAGTGTTTGATGCCAATGAATTCCCCGAAAATTACGAGGCAGGACGGGCTGAAGCTTGCGGTACCTTAAGTAGGATTTTCTGCAGCAAGAAGACTGGGGAGGAAATACTATCGGCCTATCTGTCCAGGTAATATGCTTGCCGCTGGACTGTCACGTCCTATCATGTTACTGCATCGTGGATGTAGGGGTCCCGTCAGGGCGACACTCCCATAATCAAATTCTCCACCACCTAAAAGTGAAACCTCAGCTTTTCATCACAGGTTTCAATATGGTCAGCCTGACAAGAAGGATAGTAACAATGCTGCAATTTTCAGCGTTGTTATATTACTCTGTGGAAGTAATACATTGACATGTGGAATGATAAAACCACGTTGTCAGAGTGTGAAGTATTTATTTCCAGGAGACGTGACAGTGTAGTGCTTTAAGAAAAGTCCATGCAGCATTGTTATGTAGGGGGAATACTGGCCGCATTGAAATGTATGCAGTGTAAATCAAGAAAATCACTGTTAAAGGGGTTGTGCAGGATATTAATGACCTCTCCTTGATTGACAGGACCAGGTGAGATGACTGGGACCTGGTCCTGACAATGAGGAAGGAGAGGCAGGAGCTTGCAGAGGAAGTAGGAGGAGCAAGGGTGCACAGGGTGGTGGGTCCCTCCCTCTGTGTGCTTAAAGAAGAACTCCCGACAAAAATTTTATTCCATGTCCTGCTAGAAATGTACATGATGTAATCTGTAGTAAATATCATTTTCTTACCAGTGTCTGAATTTTTGACTTATATCATCCTGAAGTTTCTTATGTGTCACGTGACCAGCAATTATATAGGAAGTTGAGATCTGCACACCCTCTTCAGCTGGGTGCTCATAGAGGACAAAATGTCACTGTATATCAAAAGGAATCTATGGCACACCAGTAATGTTCACTTTAAATGCTCTTTATTCACATTTCACATGTATGAGTTCATATAGGTCATAATTTTTAGTCCGGAGAAATTAATAACGTATATACACCAAGTATTATGCCGACGTTTCGGTCAACTCGACCTTTGTCAAGGAATCTTGGTATTACTTGTTGTGTGTATGCTCCTGGGTGGGACGCCACTACTCGACTGCACACAGTAGTGGCGTCCGACCCCGGAGCATACACACAACAAGTAATACCAAGATTCCTTGACAAAGGTCGAGTTGACCGAAACGTCGGCATAATACTTGGTGTATATACGTTATTAATTTCTCCGGACTAAAAATTATGACCTATATGAACTCATACATGTGAAATGTGAATAAAGAGCATTTAAAGTGAACATTACTGGTGTGCCATAGATTCCTTTTATGACCAGCAATTAGACCCACCAACTCACACATAGACTTATGTGTGGACAGGAAGTCTAATTCTCTATGTATTCCTATGAGACTGAAAGTGAGGCTCCCATAGGAATGAATAGAGCAGTTACTGGCTTTCTGTCCTGGGTCAGTTGGAGGTCAGGGAGTTGGTCACATGACCCAGCTACAATAAGAAGAGAGGTTTTTACTCACAGAAACAGTCACTGATAAGAAAATGTCAATCACTACAGATTATATCATGCACCTTTCTAACAGGTCAGAGAATAACAATTTTTGCGGGAGTTCTTCTTTAACTCTTCATTTGTATATGAATACATTCACCAGAAAGAAGCAATGAATCACTAAATGCAATATATTGTTAGATTCAGCTGAGCTCATCTTACATGGCATTGTGCCTGCTGTAAGAGTGAATTTCCTGGGTACACTCCCTGTAAAACATAACCAACAGGATTTTCAGTTGACCTTGTAGAAGTGATGAGATTTCCCCAACATTGGGTTTTTTTCATGTTTTTGATTCTTTTTCTTTTAGGTTTTACATGGTTCTCGTCCAAGGCCTACAGATAGGAGAATTTATCTGCCATCCAGTACTTGCCAGCATTATCCTAAACTCTCCTCCCCTCTTCTGCTGTGACTTGAAAGGCATTAATGTGGTGGTTCCATATTTCATTTCTGCGCTGGAAATAATTTTACCGGACAGGTTAGTTTTTCAGCACCTAAGGTTCAAGAAGTGTTCTGGTTAGAGCAAATTATCCCCTATCTACTATTTAGCTACCTGCTGGGACCACCGCTGATCACGAGAATGGGACTCCCATGATCTTGCATGACTGGATTGATGGTTGAGTATACGTGCTTTAGCTCCATTAGTCTCCTTGGGACTGCCAGAAATTGCAGGGTACCGGCAGTACCGTAGACTGGGAAAGCGATGCATGCAGACCTCCACTCCTTTCAAACAAGGGACACAGGACTCACGTTCTCATGATTAGTGTGGATCCAAGTGGTGCAATGGATAGGGAATAACTTTTTGCGTTCAGAATACCCCTATAAGGAATTTGCTGTTAAAGGGGTTGTCCAATGAAAAATATTCTACAGTTTTCAAACCAGCACCTGGATCTCAATACTTTTGTAATTGCATGTAATTATAAGTTTCTTATTTCTTTGACCTGTTCACTGAGAAGGCCGCACATGCTCAGTTTCATCCTTCAACTACCTCCTGAGCTGTGATGGGCAATGCTGAGACACGCCCCCTTAGCTGCAGCAGAAAAGACACTCCCCTTAACCCCCTAACTGTTTTGCCAGAGTGGAGCTCCAGCAGTGGGAAAAGTAACTGGAGGGGGAGGGCTGCTTTAGATACTGCTACCTCCTGAATGGTAGCAGCTAGAAACATGCACCTGATCTTGTTTGGAAGCAGGCATTCCAAGCTTTCAGACAATACCAGAATGACAGCAATATGTTCAGGACAGAGAAATATCACTGATAGAATTCGGGATGCTGTGAATGCAAATGAAAATGAAAGTAAAAACAGGTTTCACTCCTGATTATTCCCAACTTGATTTCTAACAGTAATTTCTCTTCTGTTGCTTGGACTTTAGCTGTCATTTTGGTCTTGTTTGAAACTGGACCGTCAGCTTTCATACAAGACCAGTTGCATGTTTCTAGCTGCTACCATTGAGGAGATATCACCATCTAAAGCAGCCCTCCCACCTCCATTTAGCTATTTTTCACACTGCCCAAGCTGGATTCGGGCAAATCAGTTAGGTGGTTAAGCTACCAGCTTGATATGAATCTAGCAGAGCAATGAATGGGGAGATCTCTGGATCCATGTGAGGTACAGGGTTTTGTTAGAAAGAGATTGTCATGTACAATATGATGTCTGATTTTCATTTTATACATTAGTGATGGGATAAACCCTTTAATAACATGCATAATGTGTATGTAGCTGCCTGTCCTGCTGGACAATTCTGCCTGTTCTCACTGTATGCTTCGGGTTGTTGCATGTTTTCTGACTATTGGTTTTTATTATAGAGAGCTGTCTAAGTTCAAGAGCTATGTAAACCCTACGGAGCTGAGAAGGTCCAGTATCCACATCCTGCTGTCACTACTGCCTTTGCCGCACCATTTTGGGATTGTGAAGTCAGAGGTGATTGCATGTAGTCATACAGTCTTTGGGTGCTCACTTTCCTGCTTGATTCTAGTGTCTTATTGGCATTTTCCCTTCCTTCCCTGCAGGTCTTGCTGGAAGGAAAGTTCAGCAATGATGACACTGGCAGTGATAAACCGGTTACTTTCCTGTCACTGAAACTGAGGCTTGTTAATATCCTCATTGGAGCGTTACAGACGGAGACTGATCCCAACAACACCCAGATGATTCTAGGTAGGGAATTTAAGGACAAGTTTATTCTTCTGCGGTTCTTGGGACAAAATTTATGATTGGAGATTGGTCAGATCTCATGTAAACTTTTAATATTTATTCTGTGCAAAATTTGTCTGCTGTATGGATTTAGAAATCTGTAGCATGTTTCTGTGCGGTTTTCACCCTTCACCAAGAGTGAGATCTGCAGCAAATCCCCAGCAAAAACTGCAAGAACACCAGGTTTTTGGGTGGATCCAGTGTAGAAACGCATAGAAATTGTGTGTAATAGAAACTTTTGTGCAGATTTTCTGCAGAAGAAAGACGCCACAACAATTGACATGCTGCAGATTTCCAAATCCTGACAGTGGGCCAGTTTCCGCACCTAAGAAAAAAGCTAAGTGTACATGAGATTTGTCTGATATCATACATTTTGATGCTAGTGTATTACGCTGCGATTTTCCTGCTTGAAATCTGCGTGGAGAAAACAAAATGTAATCTGTGTCGTGTGCAGGTCGTGTCCGTGCTCCCCATGGTCAAGGGCTGTTTGTTTTACTGCCAGTGACTTACCCAGCTTTTTTTCAGTATGCTAGGCGAAGGTTTCTGCCTAGCAGTGATCCTGGTGACGTCACCGGCACTGATGTAAAACAGTCTAGAGGCAGCTCTAAAGACCTCCCATTTGTGCCAGTGACGTCACCAGGATCACTGCTAGGAGGAAGCCTCTGCCTAGCATGCCCCTGAGAAGCCTGGTACATCACCAGTAGTGAAGAAAAAGCCGTTGTTCTGAGCTATGCTAGAAATGCTCTGATGTTCTACTGATACAGGCTGAATGTGTCAAGGGGAGCTTATGTCTGGGCTCAGCCCTTAACCCGGACCACCCCTTTAACTGGCTGTTTGGCCAACAGTTGTTCCTTCCATCCTCTCGTACACATTCACACTCTCCTTGTCCAAGCGGGCATGTATGGAATGGAAACAGGGAAGTAGGCTGCTCCTACCAGTTTATCTCCTTTGAGAACAAGTGGATCCGGCATATTGAAATCCAGCATGCCCCCAACATATACCATTGTAGTGGGGGGCACCCCATTACACATTAGATAGTCAGACAATCTCGCTAATTGCCCACATTGCCAGCACATTCATATGTGTCAGAAATCGTGGCACAGGCACTTCAAGTGTTTGGCCTGAACGCCGTATTTATCAGTACACTGCAATAAATGTGCTAAGAAATCTGCCTCATTGTAGGGGTACAAATCATGGTTCTGCTAATCCACTGCAGAAACGTGAGGGTCAGCCTTGGATTTCTGCTGCAGATTCTGTGGCAAGTGTTTCCGGTGGGTAGTCCGCCCTCTGAACAAACCCTTGTGGTATAAATGTGGATTTTGCATTCCAGGTGCGATGCTGAACATTGTTCAAGACTCTGCGTTTTTAGAAGCCACAGGAAACCAGGTGGAGACGGTGAGACCACTTAAATTATAGCATCTGACTGCTTTATACATTGCTTAGGCTACTTTCACATCTGCGCTTTCCCTTTCCGCTACTGAGATCCGTCATAAGGTCTCAATAGAGGAGGAACACTTCTGTTTTGTGCCCATTCATTGTCAATGGGGATCAAACTGAACTGAATGGAACGGAGCGCTCCAAAATGCATTGCGTTCCCATGACGCACACATAAGCGCTGCCAGCACCGTTTTTGAGTGCATTCTGGGATATGGAACAAGACAATGTAAGTCAATGGAGACAGATCAGTTTTCTCTGACATGATCCATCCCCCATTGACTTACAGTCGTTTTAGAGATGGATCCGTCATTGCTATGTTAAAGATAATACAACTGGATCCGTTCATCTTGGACGCAGACGGTTGTATTATGATGGAAGCGTTTTTGCTGATCCATGATGGAACCAGCAAAAACGCTGGCGTGAAAGTAGCCTTATGTGTGTAACACTCATACTGCAGACCAGTAATACAAGACCAAAAGCCACATTAAATGAACACGTTCTGAAGCACTATACAGAGATTGTCCTCTCTCCAGTGGAGCTCACAACTTAAAGGGGTTGTGCAGCCTGTTTTAATTGATGACCTAACCTGAGGATGGGTCATCAATATCTGAACGGAAGGGGTCAGACACACAGCACCCCCGCAGAACAGTTGTTTGAAGAGAAGGCAGCGCTCCATGTGAGCTCTGCTTCCTGTACATTACACTGCCCATTGTCTCAGTGCAGTGTCATGACGAGTACTCACTCCATCCGCTTGAATGGAGCGCGTACTTGTAATTACACTATGCCACCGCTACAGGGGCAGTGTAATGAAGAGTAAATAGCGCTGACATGGAGCGCTCCCTCCTCTTCAAACAGATGATCAGCGGTGGTGCTGTATGTCGGACCCTCGCCGATCAGATAATGATGACCAATCCTGAGGCTAGGTTATCAGTATACACTACCTGCACAACCCCTTTAATCTCACTTTTGTACAGACTTGGACTAGTTTCATAGAACTCTTACTAACCTATCATTATGTTTTTGGAGTGTATGAGGACACTGAAGTACCCAGAGGAAATCCACACAAAGAAGTATACCATGCAGTCTCCATGTAGATGTTGCTGCTGGTTGAACGTAAAGGCTATGTACACCTTTGGGGGCAATTATTTTATTATTGCATTGTACTTATTTTGAGCTAAAAAACGTTTTTTCAATTGGCCTTTATTAAAAATATGGAATCCTTTTTTGTGTACATAGCGGAGATGCTCTAAAAGTAGCCTGTGGACTTTTTGTCTTTTCCGTCAGACCTGGAGCTGCCGGGCTTCCTTATCTCTGACCTTATAAAAACTCATTATAGCTCAGTTCTTATCTTACTGATAAGAATGTGGCTTAAATAAGTGTTTATGACCTCTCAGTAGTTTAGAGATAACGTTTATTAGATGGCCAGCACAAAGTGAAAGTACCAGTTACACAGTTAGAAAAACAGTTAACCCTTTGTGACAGAATGGCTCAATATTTTTATTTGAAGATATGATTTTTAGCTAAAAATGAGTAAAATGCAATCATAAAGAAAAATTGCCTCCAAAGGTGTACATAGCCTTTAAATCCAGGTCCATAGTGCTGCAGGGTCTTCTTTTCCAGACACGTCCATTCATGAACTGTGTCTGGTATTGCGTCTTAGCCCCATTCAAGTTAATCTGGCTCTGACTGCAAATATTGAGATATATAGAAATGTGGTTTACTCGCGTCTATACACTTGTGTCTTTAACTCTGTGGGATTCAGATTGAAAATAACGTGATGAAAAGTCATAGCCGAACCAACAGCGGGATCAGCACGGCCAGTGGAGGCAGCACCGAGCCCACAACTCCAGACAGTGAAAGGCCGGCCCAGGCACTGCTGCGCGACTACGGTAAGAATCCCAGTAATACCGCATAGCTGCACTGTATGCCGACATTCAGTAGCATGAGTTGCATTGTGCAGCATCTTCTCTTACATTTTATAATCTAGTTCAAGTTACTCTACTGGAGTCGCCTCATACATCCATAAAACATGTCCATGGGCCGCGTCTGGTATTTCAACTCAGTCCATTCACTTCAGTGGCGCTGAGCTGCAATACCTAACACAACCTATGGACCGGTGTGGCGCTGTATGTGGCAGAAACCAGCCATGTTTTTCTAATCCTTGGCAACCCCTTTAAATATCATGAGCCGGTTTAGGCTTGTGTTTCTTATAAACCTTTTTATGCTTCCCCCTTTTTTATATCCATTCTTATAGTTACCTGGTACATTACAACGTGGGGTTTGCATGATCTTATTGTGGCTTGTGCGCATTGTCATGTACTGTGTACGGCTTGTCCGATGTCCTGTCTGTAAATGGATTCTTAGCTCCATGGTAAATGAATGTTAAGAAATGCGCTTCTCCCGAGTTACTGACTGGCGGTTTTGTGTCTATAATACTTCTGTAACATTTGTATATATGTGTAGGGTTGTTTTATCTTCCCTGTGTTAAGCATTACACTAGAAGTCACCTACATACCGAGAAACTTCTGTCTTCAGGCAGTTCCCTTCAAAGACCGGCATAGACAAGGGTTAAATGAGACTTATATAGGGGCCTCTATTGGAATTACCTAGCGGAGAGGTGCAGCTCGGGAGAAGCCTTCTTTAGCAGTAGTTCTCTGTAGATTACCAACTCTATGAGTACTCAGGAAAGGTGCTCTGGATTGGACAGAATATATTTGGCGTGGAGGAGAATCCGTGCAATCGCTGACCTGTGGTACAGATTCTACATGCACAGCAATTTCATTTATGTTGCAGATTTCACCCTTTGCATTGCATAAAACATGAATATTTTGCCCCAGATTTCACTGCAGAATTGGGTGTGAGTCTGTAACAGATGTATCCCGATGTAACAATTCACCCGTGTGTTCTGGACGTGTTATCCATCCAGATTTCTCAGAAATGTTGCGGGCTGAACGTGTGTGTAACTGACTTGAACTCGCAGGATCTTAGGTCTTCATGATATGTCAGGAATACACGTGTGTGAATAGCCCCTAAGGTTTGAATCACACCTGCAGTGTTTTTAGCCATTGCTTATAGGGGATTCCTACTGGCTCAAAAAAATCTTCAACAAAAAAAGCCTATCATTGGACACACATGTAAGGTCTTATTCACACAGTCAGTGTTCGGTTAGTGATTAAACCAAGTGTGATCGGGTACCTTATGTACTGATGAACATCGCTGATCAACCACTGACGTGTGAATAAGGCCTAAGGTGGGGTTCCCATCTGCTTTGGAGCCTCTGTCACAGATTCCATCATATTCGCCCGAAAATAAGCAGCACTCTTTTTCCCGGTAAAAATGAGAAGAGGCCACGATGGAACCCGACAGATCCCATTCTAGGTGAGTTGGTTTTGTTAGACACTGCTGACATCGGTCATGTGACAGAGCCAACTCTCCACCATTTTTCGGTTTTCTGCTGTTGTGCCAGAACAGAAAAAAAAACGGAACCCAACCTAGGAATTCCTGACCGCAATCCGGTACCAGATAGCTCATGATGAAGGATGACTTGAACTTATTAGCATCTCATGACAAGTTCTCTTTAAAGGGCATCTGTCATCAGATTTGTACCCATGAAACTGTCTGATCTGTTGCTTGTATGCTTGGCAGCTGAAGACATCTGTGTTGGCCCCATGTGCTCACATTGCTGAAAAAATTATGTTTTAAAATATGCAAATGAGCCTCTAGGAGCAACAGGGGCGTTGCCGTTCCACCTAGACGCACTGCTCTCTCTGCAACTGCCACTCCCTCTGCACTTTGATAGGTCCAGGCGTGATGATGATTTTACTGCCTGGTCCTTTCAATCAAAGGGCAGAGAGTATGGTAGTTGCAGAGAGAGAGAGAGTGGAGCCTCTAAGAGTAATGACCACGCCCTCATTGCTCCTCGAGGCTCATTTGCATATATTAAAACATCATTATCTCAGCAATGTGGACACATATGAACATGGGACCAACACAGATGTCTTCAGCTGCCAAGTGCACATGTAACAGGTCAGCCAGTGTTATAGGTACAAAACTGCTGACAGATGTACTTTAATACATAACCAAGTTATTGCTTACTTCAGGATGACCCAGAGAGGATTAAATAACGCTGGTTCTCTTTACTGTTTCTCCTGTAGGATATCCAGGTACCCCGCCAGCCAGCTCTCTTAATTGTAAATCATTTCATTCTCTCCTCATTACACCCAATCCACACAATTCTTCTCAGATCAAAATTCACAACTAACAATTCCAGGCCAATAATGTACAGCACGGTGTAATCCATTTCCCTTTATGCTGTCAAAGTCTATGTTGCATGGATATCCATCAGTGATGTGCCGATGTTAATTAACAGCAGATGAAAGCGCTATCTGATGCCATTACATGAAGGGTGGTCACTAGAGATGAGCGAACGTGCTCGTAACGAGCACTGTAGCGCTCGGCTCCCCTGCGCTCGCATGGGCGCCGGCATCCGCTTCAGTCGGGTGAGGTGGTCACGCTTTTTATCATGTATTTGCACATAATAAGTTGGTTTGTGCTGCACATTTTCCAGAACACAATTGATGGTCAGTTTTTCATCAGTATGTATAAGGCCGGGTTCACATCACCGTTTCGTTTTCCGTTCTTCTGATCCGTCCAAAGAACAGGAAAAGAAAAGCAGATCCTATATTTTGAGCAACCGTTGTGCTCATTTTGCATCCTTTTTTAGCCATTTTTGTCTGAGATCTGTTATTTTTGACGGGAGGAAAAGTCCTTCACAAAGTCTATCCAGAGTCGTACAGATACCACTCCTTGTGCTGCCATGTAGACTTGTGCTAACCTTAATACACCATACGATCTAAGACAGGGATGCTCAACCTGCGGCCCTCCAGCTATTGCAAAACTACAACTCCCAGCATGGCCTAATGGCTGTAGGCTGTGCAGGCATTCTGGGAATTGTAGTTTTGCAGCAGCTGGAGGGGCGCAGGTTGGGCATCCCTGTTCTAAGACGTCTCAACCTGATATGACATTGGAGTCATTTGGAGGTGCGGGCCTCCCAGACTTTTAGGAATGCTCCATCTGGACCCTCTTCTGAATTATGAGCTAGGAGGAGGTGTACGGACACTTTATAGAATCCACTTGAAGACGTTATCAGAGACATATATTTTAGTCTCGTTCCTCATGAATCTGCTGTGAATTAACATGTCCATTGACTTGATTGTAGACTGATTTTATTAACACTTGTGTGTGCGCCACGTAATGATCATATAAGGGAGTGGAACTGTTAATGGCACCCGGTTGTACTTGTCTCTGTGGCCTGTGGCTGCGCCCTGCTCCTGGGCTGTCCGCTTCCTGTTACTAATGAGCGGTTGTTTTCCCTCCCCTGCTTTTGCGTTTGTTCTGCGGTTACATCCTAGCTCTTCATACAGATACCGCCGCCGGTCTGCTCATGCGCAGCATCCACTTGGTGACCCAGAGACTCAACTCGCAGTGGAGGCCAGACATGAGCATCTCGTTGGCTGCCCTGGAGCTCCTCTCTGGTCTTGCCAAGGTCAGTAGCTGCATTTTCTTTTAGTGTAAAGCGTGGTCTAGGCAGTGTATGTGTGCAGTGTAATTAGTGGTTTCTGAGTGCTAGCTACTCGAGACCAGAGGGCGGTCACCATAAGGGTATGTTTTAGAGGTGGATTTTGCACGCAACAAAATCGGCCACGTATCCGCAACTTTTGCTATGGGTTTTCATGCGGACCCATTCTATATTTGACTCTATTGAGTCATGCTAACCTGTGAGAAGGCTCCTGCTGCGGCTTTGCAAGGTGTCAGCACAGTCTTGAAAAGCGCACATCAAAAATCCTTCGTGCAGTCTCCCATTGAAAACAATAGGGGGCAGTTTCAGTGCAGATTCCTCCTGGTTTTTGGCACCAAATCCGCTCTGAAACCGAGCCGCAAAATCTTCGGTCTGAACATTCCCTAAGAGATCTGTTCTCATATTTTAGAAGGATTTGATTGCATCAGAAGACATTGATGGTAAATAGGAAGGCCTATGTGGTCTCCAAAGGCTGGGTCCAGACGTGACGAAGTTGCCTGAGACTTGCAGTGCAGTTTACTCAAATTAGCAGATCCATGTGGATGAGGTAGTCAAAACCCTATCTGCACATAGTGGAAAAAATGCCATAATTTGAGCATGATGCAGATTTTCACATCTGCAGTGTCCTCATTACGTTGCAGATTTCACCTTTTGCATTGCATAGGGTGAAATCCATGAAAAAGTCAGCAGGTAACATGGATTTTAAAGCAAATTTGTGGCAAAATCCTCTGCTGGCGACTTCTCGAACTTAAAGGGGTATTCCCATCTCACACATGTAGTTTGTATAGTTAGATATAGTATAGTTAGATATAGCCATACCAGTATTATTACTAATAGAATGTATTTATATAAAATGTACCGTTTAGAAGATTTTCCTATTTCTATATCCATTGTCCCACACACATCAGTCAGGCCGTTGCCCCTAGTTACGGCCACCGCGGCCATGTAGTAGTGGTGGTCGGCTTGCTCCTTTTCAAACCCGCTCTGAGGTAACTACTGTATTGTGAACGCACATTACATGAGTATACGGAGACACATCTTGGGGTACTTTCACATCTGGTCAGGGTCCAAAACGCAGACTTTATAACCGGATCCTGCTCCATAGAGATGAACTGATCTTGGAACAGGGTTTGTTTCTCTGCGTTTCGGAAGCACAGACAAAAATGCTACAACCCTAAGATGTGTCTCCTCCTCATGTAATGTTTGTTCACAATACAGTAGTTACCTCAGAGCGGGTTTGAAAAGGAGCAAGCCGACCACCACTACTACATGGCCGCGGTGGTCGTAACTAGGGGCAGCGGCCTGACTGATGTGTGTGGGACAATGGATATACAAATAGGAAAATCTTCTAAACAGTACATTTTATATAAATACATTCTATTAGTAATAATATTGGTATGGCTATATCTAACTATACAAACTACATGTGTGAGATGGGAATACCCCTTTAAGTCAACAGGGTTGTCTGTCCCTGTAAGAAAAGGTGACAGCGTACAGTCTTAGGCGGGGGTTACACAGTGACTCTGGCTATGTCCAAACATCTCTGTGTAGCACGGTATTCGACAATGGGGCCCACAGAAAGTGCGGGATACACGCGGCCGGTATCCTCATTTTGCAGATCTGCTGTCTGCGAACTGCAGAATGTATATGGCCGTGTACGTGAAGCCCTATATAGATTTCCATTGCAGAAAGAATGTTTCGCTGGAGAGGTGGACCCTGCTAGTCAGTGCCCCCTGAGCTCTATGTAGTGTGGACCCCCAGTCTTGTCCCGGCCTTCATGTTTATTTCTCCCTTCCATTAGTCAGGAGTACTTCTTCATCCATCTTCTCTCTTCCAGGTGAAGGTCGGCATTGACTCTGCAGACAGGAAGAGGGCCGTGAGTTCTGTCTGTATGTACATTGTGTACCAGTGCTCCCGTCCCGCTCCTCATCACTCCAGAGACCTGCACTCCATGATTGTTGCTGCTTTTCAGTGCCTGTGCGTCTGGCTCACGGAGCATCCGGATATGTTAAATGAGAAGGTAACCTGAGTGTTCTTAGTACAGAGCTTCTACTTTTTATTCTTAAAGGGAACCTGTCATCTCCGAAACACCCCCTGAGCTAGAGTAAGCGGTTTATAGTGTAAGTGATGCTGAATCCGAATATGTAAGTTTTATCTTCATACTCACTTCTATTCTGACGCTGTGCTCCCACAAACCTGCAGTAAAATGCACTCAGTGGACTCCAGTGCTCACTCACATAATGGAGAGGACTCAAAGAAGAGTCCACTGAGTGCATTTTACTGCAGGTTTGTGGGAGCACAGCGTCGGAATGGAAGTGAGTATGAAGATAAAACGTACATATTCGGATTCAGCATCACTTACACTATACACCGCTTACTCTAGTTCAGGGGGTGTTTCGGAGATGACAGGTTCCCTTTAAAAGGTGTGTATCAGTATCTGATGAGTGAAGGTTACCCGGGACCCCCGACGATTATCTGTTTGAGAAGGCACCACTTCAGTGAGCGCTGCTTACTTCTCCATGCTTACAAAGCACAGTGCCACTGTGGTACATTGTATAGGAGCTCAGCCCCATTCTCTTCAGAGACTGATGAACGTGTCGTCACTTGGCCTAGGAGAAGAAGCGAGAAGGCCGCAGCGCTACTGCGAGCACCGCAGCCTTTTCAAACAGCTGATCGCCGGGGATCCTGGGTTTCAGATACTGATGACCTATCCAAAGGAAAGGTCATCAGTGTTAACATATCGGAAAACCCCTTTAAGCATATAGCACTTTTTTAACTGTTTGATTTTAGGTTTTGTCTCCACTTTTTTTCCTTTACTTTATCTAGACATTTTAACTTCTTTTTGTGCACAAAATTTATAAGCAAATGCTGCATTTCCACCTGGAAACAAAATCTCCTCAGTTAGGGTATAAAAATAGAAATACAAAAAAAAAAAAGAATTATGGGCCCTAGCGTGGCCCACCTAATGAAAGATTCATACTTACCTGTTCCCCACTGCTGCTGTTCTATTTCAACATCATCCCATCCTGACCTGTTTATCTGCATTCGGGTATGGACCTGGTCACCTACACCTACTTATGGTCCCAAGGTGATCAACTCTAGGGACCATAAGTAAAAGATTAGTCATTCCTGGAAAATCCCTTTAAGGGTATGTTCATATGGTTGTGTTGGCACCCTGAAAATTTAGGCCCAGAAACCACATCAAAATTCATGGACTCATTTTCCACTTAGATTTTTGTATGGATTTGATCATCACTATCAGATCAGTAGGGGTTCAGCACCCAGCACACCGGCTCCGGTAAACTACACAGTGTATGCTTTTGCACCATGCATTTTATAGTTTCTGGGGCAGGTCCTAAATATCTGTAGCCTGGAGAATCCCTTTAATATATGGTTACATCAGGTCTGTAACACAGTTTTGCAATCTTTTATAAACCTTTTTTTTTTTTGTTCTCTAGGACTGTCTGAAGGAAGTGCTTGAGATTGTGGAGCTGGGAATATCTGGCAGCAAGTCCAAAAACCCAGAGCAGCAGGAAGTGCGCTTTAAAGGAGACAAAGAGCACAACCCGGCCTCCATGAGAGTGAAAGATGCTGCAGAAGCCACATTAACCTGGTACTGAACGGTATTATTCCTGTATTACACTGGCACACACAGGAATCAAATTCTACATGAGGTTTATTTTCTGTGCAAGAATGTGGCCGTTTAAGCCAAACAAATGTAGTCTTCTCTCTAAAAGGTCCTTTTACATAGGATGATTATCTGGCTGATTATATAAATGCTCATTCCTGATAATCGGATCGTGTAAAGGTGGTGCGGATCACCAGGTGAATAATCAGACATCCGCAGTTCCGTTCCATGGCCCCACAAAGAAGATAGAGCAAGTCCTATTCTTCTCCGCAATTGCCGGCCATGTGCGGTCCGCAAAACACTACGGCCATCTGAATGAGCCCTTACACGTACAAATTATTTTTTCTCGCTCGTATCATTGGGGGACACAGGAGACCATGGGGTATAGCTGCTGCCACTAGGAGGCGACACTAAGCAACCAAAGTGTTAGCTCCTCCTCTCAGCTATATCCCTGCTGCAGGCACTGAGCTAATCAGTTTTTAGCTTAGTGTCTGTAGGAGGCAGACCTTCCTGCCTTGCAGGATGTCTTCTTTTCTTATTTTTACATCTTTTTCCTTTAGGTACGGGAAACAGAGATGCCTGGCTTCTCTGTTTACCCGGGGAGGAAGGCCGTTGTCGGTTTCCCTCACCGTCCGACCCCCCCCCCCAAGAATGCAATGTGGACCAGGGCAGCCCAGCTCTCCTGCATCCCGCCAGCCATGGGGTCACCTACACTTCTGCAGTCCTCCCCTCCAGCCCAGCCTCACTACCACCTCGGTGCTAGTAGCTGAAGAGGTGACCCTGCTGGTTCTGTGACGGGGGTGGAGGTGAACAGAAGAGGATGAAGATGAGGTGAGTACTCTGCAGGTGAGTATAACCCTGTCCCTCCACCTTCCCTAATCCCTCCCTCTCACGGCTCCATTCCCCGGCCAAGCACTGTCTCCACGGCCCGGGCCCTCTCTTTGCATTCCCGGTTCCGCGGCGGTGATGACTTCTGACTGTGGCCATCCCTCCGGGTTGTCATACCTCTGGGGCAAACTTTTTGGCCAGCGGTTACTTCCCTGGCACGACCGCTGCATCTGGCCACCGGGCGCCGAGAACGCCCGTCCCTGATTTTCTTGGCCTGAGGTTCCAGTTCTCCACGGCCGTTCTTCCGACCGGAAGCTCTTCCGGCCGGCTAGCTTCTACGCGAGCTCCCGGCTTTGCGGCCTAGTAGGCCACAACTCCCATCCCGAGGTTGATGGGCGGGGTCTGCTCCGCAGGCATGTAATTTTCGCGCCAGGTCGTCCCCTTTCCGGGAGCCTCTCTGAGCTCCGCCCCACAGGCCTCTATATATGAAAAAAAAAAAAAAGGGAAAAAGGAAAGGAGAGAACTCTTCCTGGCCACCTTACTGGGGCTGGCTCCCCATTAGGTGGCTGGCTAGTTTTGAATTTAACCCCTTCGTTGTCTCAATTGAGGCATAGAGGTTTTTAGTGTCATATACACGACCAAATGCACAATTGACCACCTCTAAGGTGGTGCATCTACTGTTTCTGTATATCCCTCTCCTCCCATGAGTGAGGGCATTGCCATTATATGTGTGCATCCTGTCGTTTGTCCTTCCATCCATAGATGGACTAATGGACCCGCGTACACCGTACATCCTGTCGTGTTCCTTACTCCTCGTGGGGAGTATTTACCACTGAAAGCCGCACACTCTGTAGCATTGTGAATACACGACCATTGGATACTGTACTGCCTGTCGCATTACCCCCCTTCTTAGGCGGCGTAACTGCTCGACCACTGAATACTGTACTGCCTGTCGCATTACCCCCCTTCTTAGGCGGCGTAACTGCTCGACCACTGAATACTGTACTGCCTGTCGCATTACCCCCCTTCTTAGGCGGCGTAACTGCTCGACCACTGGATACTGTACTGCCTGTCGCATTACCCTCCTTCTTAGGCGGCGTAACTGCTCGACCACTGGATACTGTACTGCCTGTCGCATTACCCCCCTTTATGGCGGCGTAACTGCTCGACCACTGGATACTGTACTGCCTGTCGCATTACCCCCTTCTTAGGCGGCGTAACTGCTCGACCACTGGATACTGTACTGCCTGTCGCATTACCCCCCTTCTTAGGCGGAGTAATTGCTCGACCACTGGATAATATAATGCCTGTCACATTTCGCCCCTCCTAGGCGGTGTAATTGCTATTACCATTGGATAAGGTACTGCCTGTCGCATTACCCCATTCATAGGCAACGTGATTGCACGACCACGAGATGCTGTCTAGTCTGTTGCATTACCCCCTCTCGCCTTGGGCGGCGTAATTGCTCAGCTATTGACGGTACAACCTGTCACATTATCTCCCTTCATAGGCAGCATGATTGTATGACCACTGGATATGACCAGCTGGTTGCATTACCCCCTCTCTCTTAGGCGGTGTAACTTCTCTATCTTTAGGAAGTATAGCCCGCGTTCCTACTCCCACAGGTACAGAAATCACATGTGCGGGCGAACAGATTGTCCCACAACTGGATACTATGTCTAGTACACCACGGCACTAGAGACAATATTTACTATCTTGTTTGTACCGACTATTACCTGGTCCCCCACCACAAGCGGAATATGGCCGCGACCATGGGATACTGCAGCTACTCTGCATTACTCCTTCTTTTGTGGTTATGGGTTGTGAGCACTAACATGACTATTCTGTCATCCAGGGTGTAACCCCACCATACCGCTTCAAGTCCCGGAGGAACTCTATTACATGACTGATCCTGTTACTGGACACCTTAATAGGTGGCGTATCTATCTCAGAGGGAAATTTGGTAGTTCCTACCAAGCTATTTGAGCATTACAATGCCAGTGTATAAGGTATCCACTTCTAGCTCTCCTCCTTCTTGGGGGCGTATCGGCTAGCTCTCCATACCATTGCTACTACCGTATGTCCTCCTCCGCTGGTGGAGTATTTACGCTAGAACTAGACATTGTAGCTACTACGGTGCATCCGCCTTCCAGGGGGCGTATCTACCCTAGCTCTGTCTTGTGGCTCATACCGTGTAACCTTTTCAGGTGGAGTTTTTGCTCTAGCATGCGCTAGCTTCGATTTAGATCTCCCACTAGGGTGCAGTATTTGCTCTAGTAGCTCCTACTGTGGAGCCTTCTCAGGTATTGCACTAACCTTGTTTAGGCGTTTACTATCGGTATGGTCTGCTTTCCAAGCACTCCATACTATGGCGCCTATTGATCAGTCTCCCCCTCGGGTGTAGTATTTGTGTTGATACTAGATACCTTAGCTCTTTCTGTACAGTCTCCTCACCAGGTGGAGTATGGTGTTAACGCTGTACACTAGGACTTTTGCGGGATGCCCTCCTCCTCAGGTGGAGTATTGCACCAGCACGGGTTCATGTGGATACTCCAGTCTGACCTCATTCTCAGGTGGAGAGTTCCCTTAGCCCTAAGTGCTTTGTCTACCACGCCGTGTTGTCCTTCTCAGGGTTTTTGTTCACCCTGCGGGCCATGGTGGCACCCCTGTTGCTTCCTTCTTGTTCCGTGCATTCGCACTGGTTGCGGTTCTGTGGTTCTACCACATTGCCCTTGTCCCATTCCAGGTTTCGGTACTGACTCTGTATACTGTAGCCTCTACCGCTTCCCTCATTCTATGGGTGGAACCCTCACACTGGTCCTAGGTGTGGTTATTGTGTCTTCATTCCCTCCCAGGGGGATCTCCGGCTCATTTTACGCTATCAATACATGCCGTTGCCCCAATGGTGGGGTGTTTAGGCTGTCGCTTCGGGTTTTGTGGATTCGCTCACTCTTTCCTGATGACATGGTCATCTGCGGTACTTCCATTTTCAGACCGAGTATTCGCATTAAGATACATGCGATAGCTCATGAGCCATTCACTCCTGGTGCTCACTTGCAGGGTTCTCCCTGATTGGCATAACCTTTTATGTGGCACTAAATTACTTTTATATGGCACTAGTCTTCCACATGGTGTCCATTTCAAGCTAGACAGGGCACTAACTGTTGATGCTATTACACCATCAACACTGCCTCTTTTGAGATGTGTTAAAGATTGACATGTTCCTGTGTAGGTGACACACCTATTCAGAGCACATACAGTGCATCAACTGCCTTCCCCCTCGCACCAGGCGGTGCCATGGTGCTGGCACATATTGTCACAGCTACTAGTTTCGTTCCTGGAATGCAACTCCCTTTCAGTGTTATGTCCCTCTGCAAGACAAGTAATTGCACTCCCCCCAGACGCAGATTCTGTCTACCTGACCAGTAGCCAGTTTCCTAAGTCGGACTGTTATTGTTCCGGAGCATTTGCCATACTTTGTTCTTATATGTCCAGTTTTTCTCTGGTGTTTTTGCAGCATCGGACATAGTCATCCCAGGTTCTCCTGGAGAAGTATTTATCCTTTCTCGGACCAATCTGTCCATTCCGCTGGTAACCGCATTGTCCCTTTCGGGCAGAGTCGCTACACTGTGACAGTAGATGGTCTTTGACACTACACACCTCCTATATATTTGACCTTCAACTACAGTTGGGTCCGCCTTATCCAGGCAGTTTGTGGAATATCAAGCCACCTTCTTTCTTAAAGGTCTCATGACAACCTTCTGCGGTTCCAGGGGCCTCTGTCTTCCACAGTATCGGCTCCTTAGGGAGCATTTCCTTTTAGCAGAGATGTATGCGGTGATCCTTATCTCTTGGATCTGTTTCCGTGAGGGTATTCCTACCAGGGTTTGTGCCCTCTCTCACGTATGGTAGCCTGCGTTCTTTTAACAGTGCGGTTGCTCCGTATTCGGAGGCTGCCTAATGCCGACCATGTTATGGTCCTGCATCCAGCATCACTCACAGTATTCCCTTTGTCTAGTGGCGGAAGTTGCTTGGCTGCACTCTTCTGCCACATTGCTCTCTGCTGCGCGGACGAGATGCTTTTGTTTCCTCGAGGACACGGTCTTTTTCTCTCAGACTACTCCCTATTTCCCTAGGGTTCTTCATTCTATACCTCTAACTGGTTCTGGTTGTTACTTTTGGTCCTCCTTGGCCATCCCTCATTTTGTTTAGTCTCTTCTCGTGCTGGATTCTTGCAAGCCTCGCGGAGGGCTGAGCGGTCTGGACGGCTGCGCGCCGGTACCCGTTTGAGCAGGTCCCACAGGCCCTTTTCTATTCTCATGCAAGAGATCCTAGGTTCCAGTCCGGGCGCCACGGCAATCCTGTGGTCCTCACCATCCGGAACTTCCTTCCGCACATCATTCTCAGTCGTCAGACATGCTTATACTTCTTGTGGATATTATGTGCCGCTATCCATATCTTCTGACGCTTCTTGAGCCTTTGGACTTCATTTAGCTGGGGTTTCCTTGTTTTTTCTTTACCCAGCCTAGCACGCCATGTGTTATACCTCTCTGGCTGGCCTTCCTGATTCATACTCTTCCTGGCCCTTTCCGGTATTCTGTGCACCCTTCCTCACATTTCTGTGTGGGATCCTATGGCCTGCCTTGAGTTTGTTCTTGTCTTTTGTTCCCTCCCCATGGTACTGCTTTGGGACATCCCATGGTCTCCTGTGTTCCCCAATGATACGAGCGAGAAAATAGGATTTTTTGTGCTTACCTGTAAAATCCTTTTCTCGCTAAGTTCATTGGGTGACACAGCTCCCACCCAGTAAGTACATTGCTGGCTCTTTTTGGTGGGTCCCACCTATCCTGGTTCTGACCCATCTCCAGCTCTCTTCTCACAGTGGGTTTCTGTTGGCTTCTCCTGGCTGCTCCTACTGCTTTTGTACAAACTGATTAGCTCAGTGCCTGCAGCAGGGATATAGCTGAGAGGAGGAGCTAACATTTTGGTTGCTTAGTGTCGCCTCCTAGTGGCAGCAGCTATACCCCATGGTCTCCTGTGTCCCCCAATGAACTTAGCGAGAAAAGGATTTTACAGGTAAGCACAAAAAATCCTATTTTCTTTATTCGGTTAGGAAACTGGAGCTACAGATGTTGGCTGACAAAAAAAAAAAAATATCCCAATGTCTTTAATCTGCACGGATTTTGTGCAGAAAAACCGGACTCTGACACAGTACCAGCAAAATGAATGACATCTGATAAATCTCATGTACTCTGCTTTGTTTCTTTGGTGCTGAAATTGACCTGTTCAGATGTTAGAAACCACAGCATGTCAATTGTTTGTGCAATTCCGCAATTTCAGTAGAGTGATTTTTTTTTTTTTTCCAATAGACTTCAATTAGGTTGTTTTCATAAATAGAAAAACGGCATGAAAATCCACACCAAAAATCACATAAATGCACCAAAACTGTGAATAATAGTGCGGATTTATGTGTTTTTTTTTAGGGTTTTTTTTGTCCGGTTTTGGTCCAGATTTTCTGCGCACAAATCTTTACCATGTGCAGGTACCCTAAATATTTATATTTAATCCCTTTACGACATCTGCCATATATGAACGGCGGCTGTCGGGTCTTTAAAGATGTCGCCCGCTTCTAACCGCAGCTAATGTCCGCGATTGGCAGTAATGCAGATTGCGGACATTCCACACCTCAGGGTCCATTGGGATCACGGCATCTGAAAAGCATGGGCTACAGGGGCAGGAAGGAAAAAATAAATGGAAAAATAGAATGTTATGGCTCCGGGAAGTCAGGGAGGGAAAAAGGAAAATGCAAAAAAAAAAAAAAAGATGATGGGATATTTTTATACAGACTTTTTGCAGATTTACTTCATTTTACCATTTAAATAAATGATTTACATGAACTATTTCTCCTTACAGTATTATGCAGCTGCTTGGGGCGTTCCCCCCTCCTAGTGGTCCAGCGTCTCCATGCAGTCTAGTGAATGAGACCACCCTGATCACCTACTCCCGCCTGCCTACTGTCAGCAAGTACAGTTTCCGTTACTTTGTGCTGGATAACAGCGTCATACTGGCCATGCTGGAGCAGCCGCTTGGGAATGAGCAGAGTAAGGCTTTTTGCGTGTGCGCTTATATATTTCGGTGGTATATAGTCTAGCCCACACTCCCACATTACATTGCTTCTATTCTACATCTTTAGGCAATCCAAGTCCGTCCATTACTGTCCTAATCAGAGGCATGTCCGGTCGCCATGCGTGGGCCATGCAGCTCTGCCACCTACCGAGAGCAGCAAGAGCCAATCAGAGAGTGAGTATTTGTAGACAGCAGTCAGAAATTATCATCTATGATTATAGATCTGTGTAAGCAGCCGGGGAAGAACCGAAACGTCCAGTATATTATCTGTGTAAGAAACCTACAGCCAGATTTTATATGTGAGGCCCATATGTTAGCAGAGTATTATATTGCCCTAACTGTTGGAATAAACCGTATGTGGACACCCCTTCTAATCACTGGGCTCATCCATACCAGTGACCACCATTACTAACGGGTGCGTAAAAGGAATTTATAGCGTACTCTATACACAAAATATCAGCAATAAAAGGGCTTTATATAACAGTTTGCACCACCTACAAGTCAGACTGATGGATCTTAGTTCAGTGGATACTTCTGCTTGAATGTGTCCTTGGGATTGAGTGGAGATGGAGGAAAAGTCAGGGCAAATTTTTTTTTTTTTTTTTTTTTTTTTTTTTAAGGGTATCTGCCACCTTGTTCAAGTGTATCTAGTAAATGGCAATGCATTCTAGATCACTGTCCCATCATCACAACTGTGCTGTTAAAGTGCAGTTTCCAAACATCAGAAAAAGATGAGTTCTCAGTGCTGCCTCTTGCACCGCTATGTCGACCCCCTTCCTCTGCAATGTCACGATCTGACCACAACTCTGCCCGCATACAGTGACATTCTAGAAAATTACAGCTTTATGGAAAAAAAGTTCAAGGAAGGCCCCTTGCTTTTTCAAGAGGTCTGTTGTACTGGGCACAGAATGGGGTCCTTGGGGAACTTGACAGTCCTGCACACTGCCCTTAGTCTATAAAGCCTTTGCGATAACTGTAAGGCTGTATATCAAACCAGGCCTCATCACCCAACATGCCTGACCTTCCTGTTGGTGAATGGACGGCAATTTCAGCTGCTATTTTCTAAGGTCTGATCTGCTCATACACTGAATGCTTGTGTGACTGATGGGTATTCATTCTGATCCCCTCATACACGTGCTGATTCTGTCATCAGCTTATCACAGTTGAAAAAAGGATTGGGCATGTTCAAGTCTAACATGCCTGGTCCTGCTTTCCCCAACATCTGCCTTCATGGAAAAGTCAGGACACCCTTATACACATTAGATGGTCAGCTGGTCTCATCGAAATCAGCAGGCTTGCCTGACATCAACCTTCAGTGGATGACCTTTAGAAGAGAGGTGGGTTTTATCAGTGGGTTGCAGTAGGTTTATGGGCAAAACATGTCGACACTAACATGGAGTCAATAATCAGTGGCGTAAATGTTAAAGAAGAATTCCCGACAAAAATTTTATTCCATGTCCTGCTAGAAATGTACATGATATAATCTGTAGTGAATGTTATTTTCTTACCAGTGTCTGAATTTTTGACTTCTATCATCCTAAAGTTTCTTATCTGTGTCATGTGACCAGCAATTAGACCCACCAGCTCACACATAGACTTATGTGTGGACAGGAAGTCTAATTCTCTATGTATTCCTATGAGACTGAAAGTGAGGCTCTCATAGGAATGAATAGAGCAGTTACTGGCTTTCTGTCCTGGGTCAGTTGGAGGTCAGGGAGTTGGTCACATGACCCAGCTACAATAAGAAGAGAGGTTTTTACTCACAGAAACAGTCACCGATAAGAAAATGACAATCACTACAGATTATATCATGCACCTTTCTAACAGGTCAGAGAATAAAAATTTTTGCGGGAGTTCTTCTTTAAGGATCAGGTTATTAAACTCTACCTTCTATTTGCAGATGTTCATTCCTGAAAGCAGGCCGGAACCTGAGAATGACGTGGGCATTAAGTACAATGTAAAGCATCGTCCGTTTCCTGAAGAGGTGGACAAGATCCCTTTTGTTAAGGCAGATCTTAGTATTCCCGACTTGCACGAAATAGTTACTGAAGAGGTAAGGGTGTATTCTACTGCAGCACGAGATCACTTACCCTTAGGCCTCATGCACATGGCTGCACTATGACTTCATACAGCCTCCTGGTTGTATGGAGCTGTAATAGAGCATCCGTTGTATTGTATAGGTCCCGACTGTGCCTGATTTTACAAAATTGTAGCATATTCCATCAGGTGCTGTATATATATTTTTTTTTTTCTGCCCTGCTCTTTGTGGGGTGATGGGTTGGATCTTGTTTTGCTTTTTTGCTTTTCTTTGTATATTTCTAAAAAATAAAGTGGAAATAAAGAAAATAAAAGATGCTGTATGTATGGAGGACGTCACCTACCAGAAGTGTTGCTTCTACGGAGGAATAAGCCTATAATGTGGTGGTCCTACAATGTACCCCATATGGTGACACACAGCATCCCTGCAGCGTCCTAGTACAGGAGGGAGTATGTCATGTACATGAGTCCTTAGGGCATAGTGCTCTTAATAGACTGGGTACAGGATTTGTTTTCCTACATTAGGATGATGGAGAACATTAAAGGAGTTATCCAATGATTAATGTAAAAATTGAAAATCAGACCTCATATAGTATATAAGAACCAGCCGTGTACCTCACATAGATCCAGAGATGTCCACACTCATTACTCCAATTGCTCTGCTAGATTGATATCAAGCTGGCAGCCCAGGGGGTGGGTCCTTTCTGCAGCAGCTCTCTCCCTGTCACAGCTCAGGAGGCAGTTAAAGGATGGAACTGAGCACATGGACCCAGTAAAGTAAAACTACAGCAGGTGGCTCTATACAGAGGTTTTATTGACTAATTCGGCTATACTAATTACATGCAATTACAAAAGTATTAAGATCCAGGTTCTGGTTTGGAAACTGCACAATATTTTTAGTACGACAAACCCTTTAAAGGGAACCTGTCATCTCCGAAACACCCCGTGAACTAGAGTAAGCGTTGTATAGTGTAAGTGATGCTGAATCTGAATATGTAAGTTTTATCTTCATACTCACTTCCATTCCGACGCTGTGCTCCCACAAACCAGCAGTAAAATGCACTCACTGGACTCTTCTTTGAGTCCTCTCCATTATGTGAGTGAGCACTGGAGTCCTCTCAGTGCATTTTACTGCAGGTTTGTGGGAGCACAGCGTCAGAATGGAAGTGAGTATGAAGATAAAACTTACATATTCGGATTCAGCATCACTTACACTATACACCGCTTACTGTAGTTCAGGGGGTGTTTCGGAGATGACAGGTTCACTTTAACTCTTTCACATGAAACTGGTTAAAAAGATTAAGGTAATGTTTTATTTTCCAAGTTGGAGCTGAGGCATGAAAAGCTGAAACTTGGGATGGCCAAACAGATTGCATATGAGGCTGGACTGGATCATATGAAGGAAGAGGAATTTAAGAAGAAAAGTTACCCTGACCCTGTGACGGAGTGTAAGCCCCCCCCTCCGGCCCAGGAGTTCCAGACCGCGCGCCTGCTCCTCTCACATTTTGGGTTCCTCTCTCTTGAAGCACTGAAAGTAAGTGAGGAAAAAACTTGTGATATTAAAATGAGGACATTTGTCTATGGTGGACTTCTCTTCCAGACCTGTGTGGACCATTATTGAATCATAACCTTTGTTTTTCTTCAGGAGCCAGCAAATAGCCGTCTACCTCCTCACCTTATTGCACTCGACTCTCACATTCCTGGGTTCTTTGATGATATTGGATACTTGGATTTGCTTCCCTGCCGTCCCTTTGATACAGTTTTCATTTTTTATATGAAGGCTGGCCAAAAAACTAGTCAGGAGGTAAGCAAGAACAAGAGCAGTCCTGAGATATAAGTCATAGGGCAGTAGGTTAATTTTTGCCACTACTAATTGGTGCTTTAATTTTTCAGATCCTGAAGAATGTGGAGTCTTCTAGTAATGTTCAGCCGCATTTCTTGGAGTTTCTGCTTTCCCTGGGTTGGCCTGTTGATGTTGGGACGCATCCAGGCTGGACGGGCCACGTGTCCACAAGTTGGTCAATTAATTGCATCGGAGAGAATGAACAAGGTCATGGTATGTATGAAATTACTTGATGAGATCAGGATCCTTGTATTGATGTCTATGAATTTTCTGTATGCAGTACAGTCAGTAACTCTTTGTAGGACACAATCAGCCTACTGTATGTGCAGTTGGTATATCGCTTTCCGATTTTCATTCTGTCCATCAACAATTTCACTACCACTGCAGAGATGCTGTATGCTTAAGTACCAGTAGTACTAGTCCAGAACCTTACAAAGAGCATTTATTGCTAAGTATGCACATTAACCCCTTCACCCCCGGAGCTTTTTTCGGTTCTGCATTTTCGTTTTGCGCTCCCTGCCTTCAAACAGCCATAACGCTTTTATTTTTCTGTTCACATAGCTGTATGAGGGCTTGTTTTTTGCGGGACAAGTTGTACTTTCCAACGCCACCATTTAATATTGCATACGGTGTAGTGGGAAGCGGGAAAAAAATTCCAAACAGGGTGAAATTGCAAAGAAAACGCTATTCCGCTACAGTTCTACGGGTTTCTTATTTACAGCGTTCGATGTGCATTAAAACTGATCCGTTACTTTCATTCTACTGTTCAGTACGAATCCGGCAATACCTAATATGTATAGTTTTTCCTGCGTTTTCATAGTGATAAAATAATTAGAAAGTTGCCCCTTTTTTTTTTTTTTTTTTTTCCTTGTCAAATCTTGACCCCTATAACTTTTTGGTATTTATGTGTACAAAGCTGTATAGGGGCTCATTTTTTGCGGGACGATCTGAAGTTTTTATTGATACCATTCTGGGGTGTGTATGACTTTTTGATCACTTTTTATTTAATTTTTTTTAGAAAAAAAAGCGACAAAAAACGGCAAATCGCCATTTGGACGCTTTTTTCCGCCACACAATTCGCCGTATTGGAATTTTTTTTTTATATTTTAAAAGTACGGGCGTTTTCGGTCACGGTGATACCCATGATGTCTATATTTATTGTTATTTAGGTATTTATTTTTTTACTTATACGGAAAGGGGGGTGATTTGAACTTTTACATCTTTTTTATTTTTTATATATTTTTTAACATTTTTTTTAATTTTTTTTTACTATTAGAAAGCTCAAATATGGGCTTATATATTGTGGCTTTTTTTTTTTCTTTATGAGCAATTATGGATTCTATAGACTCAGAAATCCATGAGTTGCTCATTTCTTATCCTGGCCTGCCATCTAGTGGCCAGAATAAGAATTGCACTTTGAAAACTGTAATCCTCACCAGCGAGGATTACAGTTTTCATATGGTGTACAGACACCCCGATTGGCCACACGGGGTGTCTGTACACCACCCGGAAGCGAATGCTTCCGGGTTGAAACGCAACTAGATGCCGTGATCACGTGTGATCACGGCATCTAATCAAGCAGGAAGACGCCGCTGATGGCGGTAAGTAGCGGCAAGTCTCTGCTGTTAGAAACAGCAGAGACTTGCCGGCCATGACGCCCGCCGCACCCGCGAGCGGGCGCCATGTGCCCGCATCGCCCCAGCGCCGTACATGTACGGCGCTGGGCGTGAAGGGGTTAAAAACGAGGGTGGACATGGAGCACATATATAGCACTTTTATACTCGGCAGCGCTTTACAGACATTAGCATCAAGCTGTCCCCATTGGGGCTCACAATCTAAAGTCCCAATCAGCATGCCTATGGAGGATGGAAGGAAACTGGAGAATCCGGAAGGAACCCTCGCAAACATGGTGAGAACATACAAACTCCATGCAGATGTTGTCCTTGGTTGGATTTCAACCCAGGAACCCAGCGCTGCAAGCAATCACTGAGCCACCATTCTAGTGCTTCCCTATGCAAGGGTCAAAAGGAATCAATGGAGACAGTAGACCTACGGATGTAGCAGAGTTAAAGAAGAACTCCCCCAAAAAAATGTTATTCTCTGACCTGTTAGAAAGGCACATGATATAATCTGTAGTGAATGTCATCTTTCTCATCAGAGACTGTAATTCTGATTTATCCACTTTCTTCTTATTGTAGCTGGGTCATGTGACCAACTCCCTGACCTCCAACTGACCCAGGACAGCAAGCCGGTCACTGCTCTATTCATTCCTATGAGACTGAAAGTGAGGCTCCCATAGGAATACATAGAGAATTAGACTTCCTGTCCACACATAAGTCTATGTGTGAGCTGGTGGGTCTAATTGCTGGTCACATGACACAGATAAGAAACTTCAGGATGATATAAGTCAAAAATTCAGACACTGGTAAGAAAATGACATTCACTACAGATTACATCATGTACATTTCTAGCAGGACATGGAATAAAAAAATTTGCGGGAGTTCATCTTTAACCACTTGAAAATACTAGTTTGATTTTCAGCAGTATTGCCAGTAATGGCATAGTGATATTATATGCCATCTTTTCATTGTCTGATCTTTGGGACTTCCATTGATCCTGAGACTGAAGCTTCCCTGCACAGTGTTCACTCTCGTCCATCCTGATCCCTGAGAACTGCATCCAGTACCGTTTGCTTGAATGGGACCATGCTGCAGTTCTCAGCACAGCAGGTGGCTGAGGTGCCACTGTGAAGAAGAGCATTCTGGGGATTGTGGTGGTCCTAGAGGTTGGAAACCCTCTGATCATAAAGTGATGGCATATCCTTGCGATATGCCATCACTTCTCAAGATGGGGATGCCCCTTTCAGTTTATACTATCCCCCTATGTCACACTCACAAGGGGCTCAGGGACAATATTTTGCAAGCCTGTCTTCCATTTTTCTTTCTTTCTTTCTGTAGAAGAAACAACAACTTCTGAGGACACTGGTGGAAGCATATTTAATGGGGAGAAGAAAGTCCTGTACTATGCAGATGCCTTGACAGAAATAGCTTTTGTTGTACCCTCAGTAGTGGAGTCTCAGAGTAAGTCCTAAAACATTGTATTTGGGGGTGCTGCACAAGGCTCAATATCCCAGAGTATTACTCGGTGACATGCTATTAACTGTTTTACCATTGTGCTTCCTCCTAATAGCAGATACTTCAGAAAGTAATGTATCTGAGCAGGAAAGTGACTCCAACATGGATCTTCTGCCGGGAATATTAAAGCAGCCTCTTACATTGGAATTGTTTCCTAACCATACAGAAAGCTTGAATTCTACACAGAGGGTGAGATCTTATTTATTATAACCACAGTAAGAATGAGGGTAAGGCTGGCCCTACACATTGCATAGTTGTCAGCCAACAGCCATCTCTCCCAACGTTCTCATACTCGTGCATACGCCACTTCCAGACACCACTTGTGGCAGTTGATCGCACCACGAATAAAATGATCAGGCAGTTGAAATCAAACTGCCCAATCCATATCTCCCCCGACATCTGCCATCATAGTTTGCCATAATCAGTAGTTTGGGATAATGTTTGGCTTATATAGGGATGCCCAACCTGCGGCCCTCCAGCAGTTGTAAAACTATAACTCCCACCATAGGCTGTCTGGGCATGCTGGGAATAGTAGTTTTGCAACAGCTTGAGGGCCGCACCCCTGGTCTAATATGTGTGACTAGCTTAAAGAGGACCTTTCACCGCTTCTGACATGCCTGGATTAATAGCTTCATGCATTCCCCATGTAATAACAATTCTGGAACATCTATTCTTATGACTCTGTTATGTTGTGCCATTCCTTTATTATTCCTGCTTGAAGCTATGAATGAATTGCTATTAGCCTTCAGTAAGGGTACAGAGGGGAGGTAACCAGTTGGGGGTGTGTACCTGCACAGTCTGATAATAGAAGCACTGATTGGATAGAGTCAGTCTGTGCAGGTACACACCCCCAATTGACTACCTCCCCTCTGTACCCTTACTGAAGGCTAATAGCAATTAATTCATAACTTCATAACTAGTTATAATAAAGGAACGGCACAACATACAGACATAAGAACAGATGTTCCAGACTTGTTATTACATGGGGAATGCATGAAGCTATTAAAACAGGCATGTCAGGAGCAGTGACAGGTCCTCTTAAGGCCACTTTGACACTGAAGTTGTATTGTAATTTTGCTGTGTGGGTCGGGAGTCAAATGTATCCATAGGTCCCTATTTCTCTGACAAAGACTTTTGATTGGTACTGCTCTCCTGCACTGGAGTTATGGAAGGGAGAACTACCTTCTGTAGCCTAGTTGGGGGTATTTAGCTATAAGAAATTGATTTACAAACTGTGGGATCATTGATTTGTTCCTCCAGCTCAGTCCCACGTCTAGGACAAGGAAGACTCCACACGGGAGAACAGTTCCCCCACTGGGGCCAGAGACCAAGGTGGCTGTTGTGTGGCTGGAGCAGTACGATGACTTGGGTATAGTTTTTATAATTTATTTCCCTCTACATCTTTTTTATAATATAGTCTTTTTATAGTTTATATCCCTTAATTGTGGCAGATATGCTCCACCTGCTTTCATAGTCTCAGTGTTTGTCATACTGGCAACAAATATTAGCTGCTTGTAAATGGCAAGTAGTAATTGTGTCCTATGTGCCCACCAGAGAACTTCCCACTGTCAGACCTAGCAGCAGAGACCAGCACTGGTATAGAGACTACAACGAACAGCAGCACTTCAATCAGGTAACACATTCCCCTGCTGTGAGCTTTCTGCCCTCTGTCTGAAATATTGCAGAAATTTCATGTATCCCTTTTCTTTTCCTTTTTTAGGAACAGCACACCTGAGAAGGAGGTTCCTGTAATATTCATACACCCCCTGTACACAGGCTTGTTCCGGGTAAAAGTACACGGGGCCTCTGGAAAATTCAATATGGTTATCCCGTTGGTGGATGGAATGGTGGTGAGCAGAAGAGCGCTCGGTGAGTTTTAGCTTTCATCTAATTCCGTAGCAATGAAAATGGTTTAGGGTGAAGTAAAGGTAAAGGGCAGATTGTTAGTCTGCAGTGGGATTCTGTGTATCCTAATAATAAGGGCTCATGCACATGGGCGTTGGTCGGCCATTCCATGCATTGGGGAACGCGGTCCCAAATGCACGGGCAGCATCCACGCGGCTGCTGCAGACGGATCCAGGCCATTCAACTTAAAGAAGAACTCCCGACAAAGATTTTATTCCATGTCCTGCTAGAAATGTACATGATATAATCTGTAGTGAATGTCATTTTCTTACCAGTGTCTGAACTTTTGACTTATATCATCCTGAAGTTTCTTATCTGTGTCATGTGACCAGCAATTAGACCCACCAATTCACACAGCACCTTATGTGTGGACAGGAAGTCTAATTCTCTATGTATTCCTATGAGACTGAAAGTGAGGCTCCCATAGGAATGAATAGAGCAGTTACTGGCTTTCTGTCCTGGGTCAGTTGGAGGTCAGGGAGTTGGTCACATGACCCAGCTACAATAAGAAGAGAGGTTTTTACTCACAGAAACAGTCACCGATAAGAAAATGACATTCACTACAGATTATATCATGCACCTTTCTAACAGGTCAGAGAATAAAAATTTTTGCGGGCGTTCTTCTTTAAATGGGTCAGTGATATGTCCACACCGCAAAAAAAAAATGGAACATGTTCTATTTATTTTGTCGTGTGGAGGCACGGAGAGAAACCCCATGTAAGCGATCCGTAGTGCTTCGGTGGTGATCCGTGCACAGACGGGCAACGGCTGTGTGCATGAGCCCTAAGCGCGACCATGAATGCTTTTTCACCAACAAGATTGGTTATAGCTGTTGTAGACAGCGGGGCCGGCTATTCCTGCGATTCAAAGAGGCCTCCAGCAGTCAATGATACGTGTATATCAAATAATATCCTAGAAATATATTTTTTGTGGGATAAACCCGGTTATATGTCTACAGCTGGTAGAGGGAAGATAGAGGACAGTATTCAGACTACACAGGGTTTTTTGTAGTCTGCTACCATGGAGACACACAATTCTGCTAAAATGCTGGAGGCACCAAATGGTAGAAGAGTTTTAATGACGATTGTAAGAATTTTGTGGCTAATTTTCTTTAATCTTTTAGGCTTTTTGGTAAGACAAACGGTCATCAACATCTGCAGAAGAAAGAGGTTGGAAAGTGACTCCTACAACACACCGCATGTGCGACGGAAGCAGAAGATCACAGACATAGTCAACAAGTACAGGAACAGACAGCTCGAGCCTGAGTTTTACACCTCTCTCTTCCATGAAGTTGGTGTCAAGAGCTGCACTCCTTAAACCAAAATTCACCCACTCCGTGGGGCCTTGGGGCCAATGACTATGTTAAAAAGGGCCACTCTGGCAAGGTCTGGAAACCAAAAAAATCTGAGCGGATGCACTGAATGTGTGTTTAAGGAGGGTCCATGGCACGAGGGATTATAGTCAACGTTGATGCAGGCAAAATGATTGTCACTTACCGCCTCCTGTAGATTATTTTCATGGATCCTCAATGCAAGAAGTTACCAACACACCAGAAGTCAGGCTCCAGTGCAGTGAGCTCAAGGACTTGAGAGAAGAAGGCTGTGGACAGAGGTGTAAAGGGTTTAGCCATAAAGGTTTATACATCCCACCATCGTGTTGCCGGTCAGTAAGAAGACCATATGCTGAGGTTAGGGGGGAAACCTCTTTATGTATGCAATCCTTTATTCTTCAGTTACACCACCAAAAGCATTAAAGACTGTCAGAGGTGTATGCATGGACAGTATGCAGCCTACCTAAAGTCTCCTTTAATCTAAAATCTCAAATGTATTCTGACCTGTTGACCCCTTCCAGTACATTGCACTTCATAGACATGTGGGCAGAAGATGACCATTGCATTCCCTAAAGCTTAGGTTTTCAGCATTTTAGCCATTCGCCCAGATTTCCATAGACCTCTAGGCTGCGCCTACAGAAGACGGCCGTATCAAATATGGCCAGATCTTCAGACCTGTATGAAACCACTACTTTGCTGTATTTTTATGGTTTTATATTACACGTCTATTCCCATTTATATGTTATACGTACATTAAGCCCTCTTAGTGAGCAGATTTTGATAGAGGGGCAATCCTCTCTATAATGAAGCCTTAGTAGGGGAATTTTATATTAAAACTCACATGAAGGGTCTTGTCTTTCCGAAAGCTTATCTCTGTGTTTTATTACAAATTGATGATTAAGCCTCCCTTTACAGAACTGATATCAGTGGAAATGGTGATATTTGAGCCATAAACATTTTCTCTCGCACTTAGGGGGGGCACATGGGGCCCCACAATCTAATTCATGTAGTGGACAAACATTAAAGTGAATGCCCACCCTTGAGCACCATATTTTTTTATGAGTGTATGCTCAAAAATTTACAAATGTATCTTGGAGCTCCAGTTTTCCGATTAGGCCTCCACATCCCCTGCATAAACCTATTTAGAACTCTGACTACTTGCAGCCACCACTAGGGGGAGCCCACCGCATACTCTTATTATTGAGTTCAATGGTGGCTGCAAGCAGCCAGTATGCAATCTACGTCTATAATTTGGAGCTTTAATTCAGAAAAACAATGCTCCAAAAGCTATGAAGATATAAGGGCTTTCCTTTGACAGTTTGGAGCATCTACTGCCAGATGAAAGGAATTTTACTGCAGTCATTTTTTCTATTATAATGATCTAGTTTCTGAGGGTCTTGCTGATGGCAATAAGAATTGTGACTATGTTTTGATTCATCCTCCACCTTCAAAATACGTCTCCCTCCATCCCACACGTCTGCCATCTGTAACGTGGTAACCAACCAAACCCCATCAGTTACCCAGATCATAGTCACTGCACCAAGTCCAAGTGGAATGATGAGTCAGAGGGGCTGGTTCCTCTCTGGTACTCCAAGCTTAGAGCATCCTTTAAATGTACATATGTTTTTTTTCTGTTGAAATATCTTTCAAATATTGTTTCCTTTGATCTATACTATCACTTGAATTATTGCCTTTGTGTGGGGTGTACTGTCTTGGAAAGACTTGTACAGCTTCCTCTTCTGTGTCTGATCTCCACTGATGGTTAATCTGGCTTTCATGTAGCAGATTAAAGACAGCGCCCCCGTTTGCACTCTGAAGCCCATATGTATTGATTTTTTTTTATATATATACATATATATAACGTTATTTGGGAACACATTTAGTCACTTGGCTTGCACTCACTGATGCAAAATGCGTGCACTGTTTTATCCAAGTTCTTGTAAGTCATGGACACTGTGGAAATCTTCCCGGTTACTGTATTTTACTCTGTATATAGGGCGTAGAGTCACTGTAAATAGAAAGCTATGACTCTGGTTAGCAGATTTCCTGTACCTTTTTCCTGTTAAAGGGAACCTGTCATCTCCGAAACACCCCCTGAACTAGAGTAAGCAGTGTATAGTGTAAGTGATGCTGAATCCGAACATGTAATTTTTATCTTCGTACTCACGTGCATTCTGACGCTGTGCTCTGACAAACCAGCAGTAAAATGCACTCACTGGACTCCAGTGCTCACTCACATAATGGAGAGGACTCAAAGAAGAGTCCAGTGAGTGCATTTTACTGCAAGTTTGTAGGAGCACAGCGTCAGAATGGAAGTGAGTATGAAGATAAAACTTACATATTCGGATTCAGCATCACTTACACCATACAACACTTACTCTAGTTCAGGGGGTGTTTCGGTGATGACAGGTTCCCTTTAAGCCACGAAACATGGTTTCTGTTTATGCCAGTCGCCTTTCTCTGAAAGGAATACACATCTGATATTGAATGTAACACATTTAGTCAAATAAATTTTAAAGGCAATTATTATTTAAAGAAAACCTGTGTGTGTTTTATTTCATCCCCAGTATTGTCTGTAGTAGAGCCTGGGTGTGACTTATGCAAGATTTTGATCTATATTTTTGGAATATTCAGTTGTACTGTACTGAATGGTAGACTGGATGCAGCAATACCTAACACAGAAGTGGACAAGGTGAGCATGGTTTCTTAAAGGGGTTGTCCAGCCCTTAAAGGGGTATTCCCATCGCATAAATGTAGTTTGTATAGTTAGATATAGCCATACCAATATTATTAATAATAGAATGTATTTATATAAAATGTACAGTTTAGAAGATTTCCCTATTTGTATATCCATTGTCCCACACACATCAGTCAGGCCGTTGCCCCTAGTTACGACCACCGTGGCCATGTAGTAGTGGTGACCGGCTTGCTCTTGTTCAAACCCGCTCTGAGGTAACTGCTGTATTGTGAACGCACATTACATGAACATGCAGACACACATCTTAGGGTACTTTCACATCTGCGTTTTGGACACTACCAGTCCAAAACGCAATGGTCAGGATCCGTCCAAAACGCAGACTTTATAAACGGATCCTGCTCCATAGAGCTGAATTGATCTTGGAACAGGATCCGTTTCTCTGCGTTTTGGAAGCGCAGACAAAAATGCTACAACCCTAAGATGTGTCTCCACATGTTCATGTAATGTGTGTTCACAATACAAGAGCAAGCCGGCCAGCACTACTACATGGCCACGGTGGTCGTAACTAGGGGCAACAGCCTGACTGATGTGTGTGGGACAATGGATATACAAATAGGAAAATCTTCTAAACGGTACATTTTATATAAATACATTCTATTAGTAATAATACTGGTATGGATATATCTAACTATACAAACTACATTTGTGAGACCCCTTTAATAGCTGATAGCAATAGCTGATTGGCAGGGGTCAGACTCCCAGCTGATCGGTGGGCGTGCTGGGTGTCTGATCCCTGCCAATCAGCTATTGCTATAGATCATCAATATTAATGGCCAGACAACCTAGTTTCACATCTGCATTATTTAATCCAGCAAAATTTTCTGACAGGAACAGCCTGGTGGATTTCAGCAAAGCCCAAGACTATCATTCACCTCCGGACCACATTGACTATAATGGGCTCCTGATGGTCTCTGGCATGAGTGACTGTTTCAACCGGACAAAAACCAGTGCATGAAATCCATCAGGCTGTTCCTGTTATTTTATAACTACGCATATGTGAAACTAGCCTATGATGGGCTAGGCAGCACATTTTGTAATCCTAGACAATTCCTTTAAAGAAAAAGGTCGACATCCACAAAACAAATGAAAAAGATACCCAACCTAGTCATGGACTGTAGCCAGGAACGTAAATGCTAGTGAAGTAAAAAATGAAATGTTGTTCTAATCAATTGGAATGAAAACTCCAGATGTCCACAAGAGTGCAGATATGTCACTCGTGACTAAGGCTACTTTCTCGCTCGTATCATTGGGGGACACAGGACCGTGGGTATAGCTGCTGCCACTAGGAGGCGACACTAAGCTGAAAAGTGTTAGCTCCTCATGCCGGCTATACCCCCTCTAGCCAGGAGAGAGCATATCAGTTTTTAGCTTAGTGTCGTAGGAGGCAGACGTCCCTGCAACGCAGGGCTGTTCGCCATTTTTTCGTTTATTTTATTTTATTACTTTATCCGATTTTTCTTACAGGGGACCAGGGTCGCCCTGTCTCCCTGTTCCCCGGGGACACCTGGCCAGGGTCGGTCTCCCTCCCTGCTCAGCTCCCCCAAGAAGAAAAGAGGACCAGGCGAGCAATGCTCCCCTGCTTCCCACCAGCATGGGGGTCATCTGAATTTACAAGTCCCTCTCTTCCAGACTCCTGCCACTACTGTGCCAGCGTCTGAAGAGATGACCCTGCTGGGATTCTCATGGAGGGTGAAGCAGGGTAAGTGACCTCTTCAGCTGCAGTGGGTGAGTATCCCCCCCCCCCTCCTTTTCTCTCTCTCTCTTCTTAGCCATCCGGCCACCTACCATCAGGTCCCCCAGATCCTTCTTCAGGCCCGGCGGGGCCTGTTTTCCTGGGTCTTCCACTGGGCATGGAAGACCCATTACTGTTTCCCCTCCCGCCGCAGCACCAGAACGGGTGCGCAACCTCCATGGTGGCGTGCGGCCACAGGATCGGGGCGGCGCGACTCTGGTTAGGGCCCCGCTGCCCTCGTTACGGGACCGCCGCTATAGGGGACAGCAGGCATCCTTCAGCGGCGGCCGTTCCCATTGTTCGGGGCGCAGCCGGCGACCGGAAGTGCTTCCGGCCGGCTGCGCTCTTTACTCCAGCCCCCAGCTCGATCCTTTCCTAGGCCGCATCTCTTCCGGCCCTCCCCCGGGGGCGTGGCTTTCGGCCTTTCCCGCCAAACATCCCCTGGGAGGAGCCTTTTTCCCCGCGCTTTACTTCCGCGCTGTGGACGCCATCTCCCTGCAGGCACTCCTTGGGGGACAGCAGGACCTGGGAATCGCCTGGACTTCGTGGAACCTCCTCCTGTCGGCATATTCCTGGTAGGACAGACTTTCCCCTCCAGCCCCCCCTTTTTTCTCCTTCACTTCTGACCATGTCCGAGCCAGCAGCCGACCCCCGTCCGCTTTCAGCTCCTACACACTATGCCTGCGCTAAGTGTGCTCTCAAATTCTCACGTGGCCAATTGGACCCTTTCTGCGCAGCATGCCGTGCGCCCAAACCAGCTCCCTTGCCCGAGCAGCCGCAATGCCCACCTGACCGTGTGGAACCGGACTGGGCCCGAGCTCTGTCCCAGGCAGTGGCTGACTTATCAAAAGTGTCCCAAACCACCCTCACTCTCATGGGGCGTTTGGTTGACAATCCGCCACCTGCACAATCTACACCCTCCGCTAGTAGCCAGCCTAGGGGTAGACACTCCCGCAAACGACCCAGAACTGGTCATTCGTCCTCCTCTGAGGCTTCTGTCTCACCGCCACCTCCCAGGTCGCGCTCTGAGCTGTCCTCCCTACCAAGCGAGGCGCTTTCTGAAGGAGAGATCCCCGATTCAGGGTCTGACATAGACCCAGACCAGTCGTCCAAGATGGCGTCCACGGTCGACAGCCTAGTTACAGCCGTTCGTGATACCTTCCAGATCCAGGACAAATCCACGGCCTCTGGTCTGCAGGGGATATCGTTTCTTCGGTCCAAACACACCCCTAAGGTATTCCCACTGCATGACGATTTTTATCCCTTCGTCCTATGACAGCACCCGGAGAGAGGATCCGCCTCCCAGGACAGGAAACCCACAGGTATAAATCTTCCAAGGAGCCTCTCCCCTTCAGTGGTTTCCTGTCCTAGGAGGACAACCTACGGGCACCGTTTATTTTTGCGGGGAGTAGTTTCTCCCTAGGATCGGAGCTTCTGGGCTGGGTACGCGCCGGGGGTGATGTCCCCGCTCCACGTACCTGAAATTGGCAGGCAAACTGGTCCAGGGGGGCCGCGGCGGTGAGTACCTGCTTGGGGGAGACATGTAGCTGAAGAACGCCGGGCGCCGGCAGCTTCCTTCTTCCGGCGGACGGGGGAAGAAGGAGGCGGGACGGCCGGGATGACGTCATCACGTCGGCACGTGACAAAAAGGGCGCCGAATTCAAATCCTCGGCGTGGAAGTCAAGCTGAATAGAAGCACTGTTCATTACAGCGCTACAGGTACTCCTCCAGCCTGCTTTAGAAGATACAGCCCAGACTCAGCTCCCCCTGAGAGCCTTGCCAGGTTCTTCCGGTTCCAGGGAAAAGGGGGCACCAGACATGGAGAGTCCAAATGAAGCCCCAAGGACCCTGTTACCCCGATGCCTGTGGTAGGATATGGGTATGGGTGTTCTTTCTGCTATGTAAGTGGTCTAAGGGAATACTTATGTCTACCTTATATTGATTGTCTTATCAGGATAGGCCTAAGAAAGCAACGTCAAAGTCACGTCATAAGGAGTGTGTGATTTGTAAAACGAAATTGGATTCGTCTTATGTTAAAGCCCTTTGTAAGCGTTGTATTGAAAACACTATTGCAGAGGAATCACCATCTATGATGAGATGTATGAAGAAAATGATCAGAGATGAAGTACATTCTACCCTTGCGTCACATAAGGAATCTCGTCCGCATAGATCTAGGCATACGGAAAGAAGTGCGCTGGTTTCTCTAGATTCTAATGAATCATGCTCAGAAGTGGAGAGTGGTGAAGTGGACACGGGCTCTTCCTCGGATGAAGATGGAGGGGGAAGACCCTTTTTTCCCTTACAGGATGTGGATCAGCTTATTAAAGCGGTAAGGGCAACGATGAATATGGAAGAAACCAGGGAGGTCCGTTCAGTTCAGGACGTTATGTTTGAGGGCCTTGAATCTAAGAAAAGACGCTCATTTTTTGTACATAAAAATGTGGCATCCATGATTGAAAGGGAGTGGCGTCATCCAGAGAAAAGAAGCTTCATCCCGGGAGCGGTCAAGAGGAAATATCCTTTTGCAGAGGATGATTGTGGGCAGTGGGACAAAGCCCCAAGAATAGATGTCCCTATTGCCAAAGTATCCCGGAAATCCTCACTTCCATTTGATGACCTGGGGCAACTTAAGGATGCCATGGACAGAAAAGCGGACAGCTGTCTGAAGAAAACCTGGGAATCAGTAGGGGCAGCCTTTAAACCATCGATAGCTGCTACTTGTACCTCTAGAGCCCTAATCTTATGGTTAAAGCAGTTGGAAGAGCAGATCAGGGACAAAACCCCGAGAGAAAAAATCTTAGAATCTCTTCCTGTGATTTCTAAAGCAGCAGATTTTTTGGCCGATGCATCCGCAGACTGTGTGCAAGGGCTTCATCTATGGCTAATACTGCAAGACGTGCATTATGGCTGAAGAATTGGTCAGGGGACGTGGCCTCTAAGAGTCGTCTTTGTAGTTTACCGTGTGAGGGAAAACTCCTATTTGGTCCTGCATTGGATGACATATTGGAAAAAGCAGGGGATAGTAAGAAGGGATTCCCTACCTCCTTTCGTAGGCAGAATTTCTCTCTCCAGAGAGGGAGAAAATTTAAGGAAAAAGAAAAAAGCCCTCCCAGGCGTGACAATAAGTGGAAGTTCTCCAAGGCTGGAGCCAAGGGTTTTCTCTTTAGGGGTCAACCCTCCGACTCCAATAAAAAGGATACCTCCCAATGACGCCAGGGTGGGAGGAAGGTTGAAAAACTTCCTCCCGGCCTGGAAAGAAATATCCAACAACTCCTGGATTCTTCAGTCCTTAAAAGACGGTTTCAAATTGGATCTAAAGACTCTACCTCCAGAAAAATTTGTGGTAACAAGAATAGGTTCCCGGGGGCAAACTACATTAGAAGCGGAAGTACAGAAACTGCTGGACAAAGGAGCCCTGACAGTGTGCCCAAAAGAAGAGGAAGGGAGGGGGTATTATTCTACTCTTTTCCTTGTAAAAAAAACCGAACGGAGAATTCAGGACTATAATCAATTTGAAATCCCTGAACAAATTTCTCTTTTACAGAAGATTCAAGATGGAAACAATAAGGACTGTTGTGGATTTGCTGTTCGAGAATTGTCAGATGGCGGTTCTGGACATCAGAGATGCTTATTACCATCTACCGATATTTCGTGGCCATCAGAAATATCTAAGGGTAGCTTTGACCTTTCAGGGATGTCTGAAGCATTTTCAATTCCAGGTATTGCCCTTCGGAATTGCCATGGCTCCCAGGATATTTACCAAGCTAATATCCGAGGTGGCAGCCCACATAAGGGAGAAGAATACCCTATTCGTCCCTTATCTCGACGATTTTCTAATTATTGCTTCATCTCATCAGGAATGCAGGAGACAGTTGGGTCACGTGATGACGACGTTGGAATCCCTGGGCTGGATTTTGAACCTAGAAAAATCAAAATTAGTTCCAGGAAGAAAACAACAGTTTCTGGGGATTCTTTTAGACTCGGAAGTCCAGAGATCCTTCTTGTCCCAAGAGAAGATCGAGAAGGTAATGTCTGTGGTTCGGGAATTAATACTCAGACCACAGGTATCCGTAAGGAAGGCGATGTCAGTCTTGGGAATTCTAACTTCATGTATTCCTGCAGTCCAATGGGCCCAGATACACAGCAGAGCCCTTCAGTGGGAAATCCTGAGTACCTGGTCAAAGAGCACAGAAGATCTAGATTCCAGCCTAACAATTTCCAGCCAGACTTGTCAAGCTTTGACTTGGTGGCTTTCTCGGAAAAATTTAGCTCAGGGAGTCCCTTGGAGACTAGAGAACCCCCTTGTAATCACCACGGATGCCAGTCCTTGGGGTTGGGGGGCTCATGTAGGAGATCTGTTGTTTCAGGGAGTATGGCAGCCTCGTGCCCCAGTCAGCTCTTCAAACCAGAAGGAACTACTCGCAGTGTTCAGAACTCTGCAGGAGGTTCTCCCTCTAGTTCAGAACCGTCATGTGAAGGTGTTATCAGACAATGGTTCCGTTGTAGCTTATCTGAACCACCAGGGGGGCTCTCGCTCCGAATCCCTGGGAACCCTGGCGGTTCAGATTTTTTCTCTAATAGAAGGAAAAGCCCTGTCTCTTTCAGCTCTCCACATCAGAGGGAAGGACAACTGGAAGGCAGACTTCCTGAGCAGGCACTTCTTAGATCAGAAAGAATGGTCTTTGAATTATGCAGTTTTTTCAAAGATCACAAAGTTATGGGGAGTACCGAGGATAGATTTATTCGCTACCAGAGCGAACAGAAAAGTGAAAAGGTTTTTTTCCCTGACCTTGTCAGACTATCCAGAGGCGGTAGATGCATTGGTTCAGCCTTGGAACCGGGGACTTCTCTATGCGTTCCCTCCACTTCAGATTATGTCCAGAGTCCTAAAGAAAATCAGGGAGGACAGGGCAAGGGTGATCCTCATAGCTCCATTTTGGCCTCGTCGGGCATGGTTTTCTTGGCTGAGGATAATGTCCATAGCAGATCCTTGGGTTCTCCCGGATATTCCAGACCTCCTGAGTCAAGGTCCCGTACTTCACCACCTGTGAGAGGGCTACATTTAACGGCTTGGCTTTTGAGCGGAGATTGTTGTTAGCCAGGGGGTTATCAGCTTCTGTGGTGTCTACTATGTTAGAAAGCAGAAAGTTGGTTACTACATCTATTTATGCTAGAACCTGGTGGTGTTTCTTTAAATTTCTAGGGGTCCCGCCATCTACGTCAATGAGTCTAGATATTCCGGCAGTTCTTGAGTTCTTACAGAAAGGACTAGACAAAGGTTTAGCTTTAAGTACCTTAAAAGTACAGATTGCGGCACTTAGCGTTCTGTTTGATGTCAGACTGGCTCTTCATCCCTGGGTTATGAGATTTTGTAGATCTATCTCTAGGTCCCGTCCTGTAGAGAAAGTCAGAACCCCCCCCCTGGGATCTGAACTTAGTGTTGCAGGCCCTAACCAAAAGGCCCTTTGTATCTCCTGACGGTGTGTCCATTAAAAATAATACCTTAAAATGCGTTTTCCTAGTCGCCATCACGTCGGCTAGAAGAATAAGTGAGCTACAGGCGCTTTCCACTTCCCCTCCTTTTACAATCATTCAAGAGGATAGAATAGTATTAAAACCTGACCCGGCTTTTCTTCCTAAAGTGGTGTCCAACTTCCATAGAAGCCAGGTGATCATTCTTCCATCCTTCTGCTCAGACCCGAAAACTCAGAAGGAGGCAGAGTTTCATAAATTGGATGTGAGGGAATGTGTACTTAATTATCTAGAAGCCACTAAAGAATGGAGGAAATCTTCCTCCCTCTTTGTACAATTCTCGGGAAAAAATAAGGGAAAGGCAGCTAGTAAGAATAGCATTGCAAGGTGGATTAAACAAGCTATTACTTTGGCGTATGTTTCCATGCAGAAACCAGTTCCTTCAGGTTGGACGGCTCATTCGACCCGAGCAGTTGCCACCTCATGGGCAGAGAGAGCAGAGGCAACTATACAAGATATCTGTCGAGCCGCTACATGGTCCTCACCCTGTACCTTTTATAAGCACTACAGACTGGATTTATCTTCGGTGTCTGATCTCTCTTTCGGACGTAAAGTCCTTCAGGCTGTGGTCCCCCCCTAAAATTTAGTCACTCTGGGACATCTCCGGGTGCTGTCATAGGACGAAGGGATAAAATGTCAATTACTTACCGGTAATATGATTTTCCGGAGTCCATGACAGCACCCCTTTACTACCCTCCCTTCTTGTTCTTTCCTTGGTGTGGGGATTCTCTGATTGGTGGTTGGTGATGGTATTTGTCACGGGTGTGCAAAAAAAAAAAAAAAAAAAAAAAGGTTCTTATAAACGACCCCGGGGGTTAGAGTAAACATGAATTGGAAAAAGGTGGTCTCTCGTCTCTGAAAACTACACTGAAGGGGAGAGGCTCCTTGGAAGATTTATACCTGTGGGTTTCCTGTCCTGGGAGGCGGATCCTCTCTCCGGGTGCTGTCATGGACTCCGGAAAATCACATTACCGGTAAGTAATTGACATTTTCTGCCATCATTGCTAAATCATGGGACCATCCGGATAGGCGCTTCACTGCGTCTAAGCGACTTGATTTGCTCTACCCCTTCCCGTCCACCTCGGTGGACAAATGGTCGGCACCCCCCAAGGTGGATCCTCCTGTGGCACGTCTTTCCAAACACACGGCCATTCCGGTAGCAGATGGGTCGTCCCTTCAGGACCCAGTGGATCGCCGTCTGGAATCTTTTTCCAAATCAGCCTTCGCTGCGTGCGGTTCCGCTCTCCGCCCCATTTTCGCTTCTGCTTGGGTGGCCAAGGCAATCTCTGAATGGGCGCTACGCTTACACCAGGATGTTTCGTCGGATCTCCCCCTCGAAGATCTTCAGGCCCTGGCGTTTCAAATTTCCCAAGCAGGAAAATATCTCTGTGAAGCATCCTTGGATGCGGGCACCTTGGTCACTCACGCCTCAGCCCTTAATGTAGCCATGCGGCGAGAGGTTTGGCTGAAGGTCTGGTCAGCTGATTCTTCATCCAAGCGTTCCCTTACGGGGCTCCCCTTTTTGGCCTCGCGACTTTTCGGTACCAGACTGGATGAACTTATCTCAGAGGCCACTGGTGGTAAAAGCACCCATCTTCCTCAGAATAAGCCCAGACGTTCCTTTCGTACCAAGCCTTCCATTCGAGGTTCCAGTCCTTTTCGCCGTTTCTCCGG